>MU224552.1:4872089-4916900 GCA_018584345.1 Thuja plicata
ATATATATATAATTTAAATTAACTTTAGGTTATGGTTAATTTAGTTTAATAAATACATTATTTAGATAGTTTTAATGTACAAATATATTTTGTTCATTATGTTTTAATATACTAGGATGTTAATTTGAATTAATGGATAATATTAATTTTAGATTAATATATTGCTTATTAATTCTATTAACTCTATTAACATGTTTAATATGTTATTTGGATTAAAATTTGTGATTGAATTAATGGTCATATTGATTGGAATATTTATCTACGGGAGGCAATTTCAGATAGTTAATGCAAATGACTGTAAATATTATTTCAAATTATGTTATGAATTTAAATGGGGATTGTGATGAATTTGTTGTATATGCTTTATACCCAAAGTTCATTTTTCAGTCCTTTAGGATGTTTTCATTTCTATGCATCTTATGGATCTCTTGCGCTTGTATATGTGGTTATCTAGGACATTAGATGACCTAGGATGTATACAGAGGCTGGGGGAGAGTGTTTATCTTTTATGTTACTTCATGGTGTGTGTGTTATCAGATATTACCCTAAACTGACCATGATGACCCTTTCAACTATGTTATATGCTAGTGTACCTATGTGACCATTCCTGTTGTATGGGATACTGATTTGGGGTACACTAGGGTTGTGACCTATGCTAGATTTGTTAGGATCTTTGAGCCTAGGGTAGGTTACCTAGATGCGTAGTAGGAGGTGGCTTGCAATAAGTTCCATGTCCGTAAGAGACTACTGGGTTGCTTATTGTGGAGTTTCTTAATAAGTGATAATTAAAGACATACTGGGAGATTAAAATGGATTAATAAGATGTGCCCTCACCCATGCTTGAGTGCTAGTATAGGCTAAGATGGTTTTGAGAAGTTGTTAGTTGCCATGCGAGGTATCTGACATAGTTAGTGGGCCTTGTTAGTATGAGAGGACATTAGCTCTGTGTATGGTCACTTAGGTGCCAAAATCCGTTGTGATTATCTGGGCTGAACTTAAGGGTAGACGTACATGATGACACCTTCCTTTACACATGCTAGATTTCCTACGTTGTTAGTTGCCTCTGAATTAGAGTCTTACCTTTTGTGATGATTAGTACATCGGATTAGAGAGCTATCAGGATCCCTTGCTTAGTGGTTATTCCTTCTTGGTTTGGATATCCAATTGGGATCTATTTTTATCTCCTCAGCATGGTGGGGTGGACCTTTGTGGTTCCACACGGATGGGTGGTAGTGATTCTTTACCCATTGAGATTCAACGTCCTTGTACCAGGTGCTTGATGGTTCTTTGCAAATGAGCTCTTTATGTTCCTTCATCATTTATTATGTAATTTGATTATTGTAATCTTGTATTAGAGTATCGCATGTGATATCTAATCTAGAAATTGTAATAGTAAGTAGTTTAGAGTGATTACCGCATACCCTGCGACATGTGCAGTGGATGTGAGTTATGGTGGTTTCATGGTTATCCATGAGGATTGTAATTATGATTATGTAAGTAGTATTTGTTATGTTTAATCAGATGGAATCTTTTGTTATATTGTTAGTCATGTTTTTATTTAAGTAATTCAATGTCATGGAACCCTTGAGTCGTGTAATCTGTGTGAGTGTAAAACATGTGTATAAATGGTAATCGCTTCCACATGATTGTATGTTTCTTTATGTTAACTTTAAAAAAAAATTATTCAGCACACATAGTGACATGTTTTAGGTTAATCTCTCTTGGGTTCCCTAGCGGGGCGTTACAAGGCCTACATTGCCTTACCCTAGGAAGATAAAACATGGATCATTGATAAAAAAAAATCATGATAATTTATCTACTATGAGATTCTAGAAAAATTTGATAATTGAGAATTCAACTCCGCAACTATCTTTTGCATCTTCCTTAGGGTTTCGTTCTTAGGTCTTCCATACATAATTGTCATACCACATTGATTATGAGAATTTAGGTTTTAATGGAGGTGGCCAATTCTGGCTTAGAAATTGTTGATGGTGCCAAAGTGGTAGCTATTAGTGCTAATGGCTTCACCATGAAAATGTCCCATGAAATTCTCCCACAAGGTTTTCCATGAGGTAAGTCTTCTACTCCTAATGTTGTTTTTCCAGTGTCAGATTTAGACCAGGCTTGTAACTAGTTAGAGAATCATACTCTTATTGGTTATTTTTTTGTTATAATTCTATATATGAGTGTGCTTAAAGATTGTGTCACAAAATCCTAGGCCCCTCATGGGGTCTGCCTGGACGATGGCCAGAACCTTAATAAAGGTTTTTTTTCCTTTTTTCTTTGGGAACCCATCACATGTTGGTAGTGTTCTCAAGAATAGTCCCTGGTTTGTTCGCACATCCTTGTTAGTTTTATACGCATGGCTGAGAGACTTTACCATCTCTTATGATAAGAAATTGAAAGTACCTATTTGGGTTGAATTTCCTAGTATGTCTTTTCCTTGTTGGCCTTTCTTGAAAAACATAGCTTAATCGCTTGGTCAGGTTGTCTATTTGGAACCTGACCATTTCTATCATGCTCGCCCTTGGAAGAGGGTTTGTGTAGAGGTTTATCTTTCCCAGTACCTCTGCAAGTCCTTATACATATAGATTGGAGGGAGCTCTTTCACCTAGAAGGTAATGTACTTAAATTTACCCAATAGTTTTTTCTAGTTTCCACTTTGTGGATCACAAGATTAAGGATTGTCCTTTGGAGGCTTCTCTACCAAGAGTTCTTCGTAAGGAACCAGACTCTCCTTGTCCCATAGATGCTAATAAAGAATCTAATAAAGTAGATGCATCATGGACTAAAGTAGTTCACAAGGGAAAATAAGGAATGACACCTCAGCCTAAGTAGGCTTCTAGTAATTTGTCAGCTCCATCTTAGACCACTAAGGTCATTTCACACCATGTTTCTTAGGGGAGTTATCCAACCTCATCTATGATGCAGAGTAGGTAACAAGGAGAATGAGAAAACCCCAAATAATTATTTATTCACTCTTAATACACTCCTAATAAATTTCAATTGAGATTCTCAATTCACCTATACCTATAGACCTTATGGGAAGACATGTTGTCAATTAGTTCCAAAACACTTAGTCATTCATGTGATTACAGTATTGACCGAGCCAACAGCTTGAAGTGTTAGCCGACCTAAGAAGTTATAGTTTTGACTGAGCAGTTAGTTCCAAATAGTATCACCCAAGTCACCAGTGTTACCTGAGTTGCATACGATATCTGAGCGATCATTGTGGTCTGAGCACCTAGTGTTAACTGGGTGCCAGAGTTGCTAGTTCACTATGTTACCTGAGTGTCATTATATCACTCGAGTGGATTAATAGACCCGAGTATCAACATTGGGCCAACTTAGTAAATATTTTTTGATACTATTTAATATGATAAGTAGCCAACTTATGGAGGTAATTGATTTGGATAAGATATATATGTAGGATACTTTGTTTATCCAAATGATGTAGCAGAGAATAGATATATGAATCAATTACAGATGTGAAAATAAAGTAGCGGATTGATTAGAAGGCTAAAATAGTATAAAGGAACAACAGAGACTCATCTATCACATTTAGGTGATCAGTATTACTTCAAAGGATCTTATTCTGTAAATCATAGTTGCATAGCGGATCATTCACTAGTTCATCCTAACAGGTGTATCAATCAAAATCCTTTAACAGGGTGGACTTAACAGTCCTTCACAAATATCCTAACAGAGTACATACTTTACTATATTGTATAAATTATTTCCCAAGGTGGACCTAACAATCCCTATTGCTCCTAACAGGGTAGACCATCAAAAGTGGTCAATTATAAGCCTTAACTAGCCAAATTTAATACTGCAGTTCTAAATATTTTGGGTACCATCCCCACCCCAGTTTCGCTTTCTATTTGGAAGGTTTTGGGGTAACCAAATATTGTGTCTAGTATTATGAATTATTATTGATTTTATGTTCCATACATGCAATTAGATTAGAAAATATAATAAAGGATAAAAGAGAATAAGTTTTATTGGTTCCTGATTCACCCCCCCCTCTCAGTCACCTAGCCTACAATATATTTCCAACAATTGGTATCAAAGTGGAGGTTCTCTTATTAAAAGTTTAATAGATTGAGAAAAGATCAGATGTAATGGAAATATAAAGACTAGAGAAAGCCATTGAAAATAAAAGGATAGATCTGGCCATGGATCAAATCATAAAACTCACGGAGCAGCTCTCTCATTCCCTAAAAAGAAGAAAAGATTTAGCAGTGCAAATTAATGACAAAGGCTACATAGAAAAAAGAATTGAAGATTTATGCAAAGAAAGAATTTCTGAAGAAGTTGATGCATCCATTGAAGATCTACTTGTAAAGAATCTCAATTTACATGAAGAAGTCAGAAAGTTGAAGAGAGAACAAAAAATTTATTCAGTCAAAATATGTGAAGTCATGGAACAAAAGAACCAAGCACAAAATGACAGAGAAATGGCACAAGAAGATAAAAGATTCCTAAGTACAAGATTAAGAGAAAAATAAAATGAAATCCATCATCTGTCACTTCAACAAGAAGATGTGATAAATCAAATCAATAGTGCAAATCAAGAAGTTATCAATCTGAGGATTGAAAATGAAAGACTGCAAAATGAGCTCAATACTGAAAGACAAACTAATGAGAGTATGATGAATTCACAAGTAAGAATAGATCAGTTGATAGAAAAAACTCAATTCAGACATCATGGATAGACTGGATTAGGTTATACTGAACAAGGTGAATCCTCACAACAAGGATCTCAAAAGAACAAGAAACCTACATGTAATCATTGTGGAAAGTTAGGGCATACATCAAATAAGTGTTGGAGCAATGGAAAGTCAAAATTTAATGGTAAATTATATAGGTGAAAAAAACATGGATATAGGCCAAGTGAATGCACTAAGAAACCTAAGTTTGAAGGAAAATGTTTCAATTGTAACAAGCAAGGTCATAAATCTATAGAGTGTAGAACTAAGAAGTGGAACCCTAATGAAAAATTAGCTAAACCAATTTTTTCTTGGGATTACAACACATGGAGAAAATGTTCTCATTGTGGTGAGTATGGGCACATTGGTGCAAATTGTGCGAAGAGTCATCTCAAAAAAAGGAATCCTACTAAGATTTGTTATGTGTGTAAACAGCTCAGTCATCTAAGCAAGAATTGTATGAACTGAGAAAAAGTGGATACTAGTTTTGAGAAAGCCAAAGAAAAAGTTTCTAAAATCAAAACTCAGATGAGTTAGTAGTGGGTAAGGAAGTCTCCTGATAATTCAGCCCAAAAAATGAAGGATCAAATAGCACCCAAAATATTGAATTGGGTGGATCCACCATCTTTGGATAAAGATGCAAGGAGACAACTAGAACTATGCACATAAGCCATCATACATCAATTCCATATATGCTAGCAACTCCAAATCTGCATATTGATGCACTAGTAAGCATTATGGTTCTAACCGAGTCAGGATCTTAGTTACAACCCAGTTACTCAGGCTTAACTGATTTAAGTCAAGCTATATGATTTCAAAGATGCAAATTTAGTTTGCTCCAAGCTTCCGAGTAAGCCTGGTAGAACTACCCAAGCTATGACAGCTACTATGTATGGAGCATTTAATGAAAAATTTATGATGAAATTTCTCATAAATGGTGAAATCAAAGGGTTATTGTTTACCAAGTTTTACAGTTTACAAAGTGATTAGCAATTTTAGAGCAAATTTGTGTTTGAAATATTTAGTAGCAGTGAAGTTTCATCAATCCTTTGAGCATTATGGAGTCTTCATCCAGTAGTAGGATCAAGAAGGGATTTGAGATGTTAGTGAGGAATGCTTTTTGCAAACCACCAAAGTTCAAACTTCATCCAGCGATTGCAGAGGAGATAGATTCAATGGGAGCCCATTCCCAAATTCCTCCTAAGGTACTATTGATTCATGAAATTTGAGCTTTCTATCATTGGACCATTCAATAGCTAGGAATATTAGAGATGAATCAATCATATGAGGCACCTTTTGTAGGCAAAAACCTGAAACTGAACCACAAGCACCTTGAATCCAAGGGTTTAACCCACATCTTACATATGCCAAAGAATTTTGAGACAAAGTGGATTATGGTTTTTCTGAGCTATGTTTATGACATGTATCTCTGGTTGGAGAAACTCATGAAGATCACTAAGATGATGGTACACTGATTGACAGTGTACCCAATGCTTGATAAACCTAAAGAAACTAAAACCCTACCCCATGATGACCTAGCTAAGAAGACTCTTGCCAAGTGGGATGGAAGAGGCATGAAGCTTAATGGAGTTACTAACATGGAACTAAAGTTCATAATTCATGTGATTGCACATAAGATATATAGTTCAATCTGAACAAACAGTGTTCTATGTGAGGTTTTGGACTTGGCATACAAAGTGTTGAAAAACAATCTATCATTTGACCTAGCCGAGTTGCAGATCATCCAACTAAGAAAAAACATGGAGAGCATCTGGGTGTTAGGTCTTTTTATTTAGGGCTCTTAATAAAGTATAAATGCTTAAACCTTGTGTTCCAATTTCTAACTCATGCAAGACAAATCCTAATTGATGAGGACTAATTCTTCCTTCTAATTCTAGATCCACAAGCTTAGGTGAGTGTACCTTCAATAGATTATTGATTCTCAGTATCTGTAATAGTGGATTAGGGATTTCACTGATTGGATAATTGTCTTTCATTGTATCAACTAATAAAAAACCTTGTAGATGACAATAATTAACTTGATACTGAGCTTTACAATACAAATTACGATCATAACAATAAAAAACATTATTGAGATAAGGATTCTCATCCTCCTTTTGGAGTTCTTTTAACTCAGGAGGGTTAACCTAGTGATTCTCTCTGTAAGGAATCAATAAAATGAATTTGACTCAACTAATAAAATTACTTAAACATATATATTCTTTTTAACTAAAAATTGAATGATTGATTGCTTTAATACTTGATGATGATTAACTTCTTGCCAAACCCTAAACCAGTGCCTAATTCTTCGGTAAAGAGTCAATATCAAATATAAATCCACAGTAGAATAAATTAATTAAAACACATGCAACTTAGATAGAATGCTTTACAATCTACCTTTTCACTCCCACACCCATGTATCAGATCCTTACACCAATGGTTATCTCTCTGGAATCACTTATAAGAATTATTCTCTCCTTGAATGAACTTACAAGTAATTGCACAATCACCTTGTAACTTGTATATTTAAGATGCATTACAAATTAAACATACAAGAGCATAAACATAAATATAAAGAGACAACAAAATGATATAGATAGAAATTTCAATGTCTTTTATTAATATGTTACTACTTCAAATACATTTAAAAAGACTAAAAGTACAAAGCTCAGACAAAAATTGAGAAGTCTACCTTGTAGTTATATATTTCACCATCCTTACAATTATGTTCTATCTTGATATTTATAGAGTCTTATCCATCTTGGAATACTTAAAGATTAAGGATGCAACAAGCTTCATATGGCTTATACCTAACCCTAAAAGATACTAGAGAAGACACAATACAATAAGACCTTAAGCAGTGGAAAGACAAAATAGGAAGACAATCAGATTTAATCTTCAAATCTTTGATAGGTGGCACCTTTGTTTGTAGATATTATGGATAGCCTCAAATATTTGTTGTGAGATCTAGCGACTGGAAATATAGGCTAATTTACACTAGTCTAATTGATGACTAACCTCCCTGTGCTCATAGATCAAGTGCCAAGTGTCTCTTCATTCCTCATCTAATATGTCTAAGTCAACTATTGCAGGCTTCTTTTTCTTGGGATTGGTGAGAACATCCCATGTTGCAACCGTTACCTCTATAGGCCAATTAAAGCTCTGAATTCTTTGTTATTGTGCCTTTTGTCTTCCCAAGTTGGCATCTATAATGATCTTGACATCTTTAACAAACTTATTAAAGTTTTTTTTAGCTTTGAATGCCTCATCTAAGGTATTATTAAACCTTTCCATATCTAATTCACCACTATATGACATAAATGCCTCTTTATTAGTAAGTAATGTATCAAATTCACCTCTCCATACTTCCACTGCCTTAATCTCATCATTATCTCCCTTTATTGGAGGAATAAATTTATTGTATCCTGAGCCAAGAATGTTGACCCTAGCCTCAATCTGATTTGCCTTTCCCTTGAATAAAGACAAGGTAACCCCAATCTGATGAATTTCCTCACCCACTTGTGTCACATTCTCAGGGAGATCTTCCCTAAGTAGTTTTAGGGCTGCTAATCTTTCAAAAAAAGCTATCCTTAATGACCAAGTTGCAAAATAAGGATTCAAAATTGAAACATAATTATTTACTTCTGATTGCAAGCTATTTAACTTGTTGTAAGCACTATATACTATATCAAGTTTGTCTTTCAGGATATTGATCCTATGTTACAAGATATTTTCCAAGGCTTCCAAAGCCTCCTTATTCTAATCTTTGTCACGCTGCTCTATTTTCTTTGAAATATACCCTGCATCCTAAGTTTGTACTAAAGCATCCACAACTTGCTTAGGTGAAGCAGGAATAGTCTCAGGGATTTTTTGTAATTTCAAATTTAGTTTTTCCACCAGATTCTCTAATGCATTGATCTTTATCAAGCATAGTTCCCTATCCTTCACTACAACACTTGCTTCATCAAACAATTTATGATATCTCTTTAACACATGTTCACCTTTAGCTTTATTTAGATGAGTAAAATGTGTAAAGGCCTATGATATTTGCAAATATCCAGTGTTATGGATAAAACATATGATCTTATCCCTATCCATTTTTTATTTTACATTAATAAGTGATGGCTTCTATTTCTTGGGAGCCAGAGCCCACATGGATAAAGTTTGGGATTGTTTATTAAATCCACATCCCCTAATCATTTCTCCCACCTATGTGTCTAAAGAAAATTTTATATCAGGGTGCCTTCTTATTTGATCTATAATAAAGGCAAAGGCCAGATCCCATCCTTCCACCAGTAGCATCCCACTAGATTTAACTAGTTTTTTGGCTTCCTCTGGTGTCATGGTTTTTGTCTCAGGGTTATATTCCTGTAGAGCCTGCAAGTCTTAACTTGGCACTGATTCACCTCTTGCTAATTGAAATTGTGACCCCACTTGTTTTTTCTTTTCCCAGATCAAGAAGTCCTTGAATTCTGTGGTTTTGATGAAATTTTCATCACTCGAGAATCGTTCTTGCTGAAGCTCTCTCTCATCTTGACATAGTAAAAGAGGTATTTCAACATCTTCTTCTACATCTTCTATTTTCTTCTTACCTTCCCTTATTAACTTCCTAATCTGATGGTCATAAGCTCTATTACCAATGAATAAAGAAATCACTTTATCTCTTTTCTTCTTCTATTTCTTAACATCAGAAGGCTCCCCTGTTTCCACTTTCTATTTCTTCTTGGGAGGTTCATCAGTCACCTCAACCTCATTTTCTTGAGTTAAATCCATTATTTTCTCCTTTGTTTGAGGTGGATGATCCATTGGAGGAGGGCTATGCACTAAATAGCTTCTGTCACTATAATCTGAGGAAGAGTGCTTGTTAGGACCTCTTTCCTTATCTTTTATATGCTCCTCAATCTAGTTACAAAATGTGCCATAAGATTCTATCATCTTATCAAGTCTTTGCAAGTAAGGAACATCTGGGAAGTAACCCTCAAAAGGTATCCATTTCTTGTTGAGTTTTTTTTCCAGATCCATTATCTCTTGGAACTTATCTACCCTTCTTTAACTTCATCATCTTCTAGGATGTTCCTTATCAGCTCCCCCTCTACATAATGCTCATGCTCTTTAGCATTTGGAATAGTTGGTGTCAAGAGTTTCTTTGCACTGAATATGAAACCCTCTATCTCAACATACCTATACAAGGCCACATTTATTTTTAAATGACCCAACCATCTATTTACTAAGTCCAATGCCCTTTTTCCAATTGTGAAGCCATAAAAATTAAAATGTCTAGCTGGAAAGGTACCTTTTCTCTGTGAAGCCAATTGCTCCTTATCAGTTAACATCAATTGTCATATGAACTCCATAATAGTTATCCTTGGTGGCAAATGATATGGAAGTATATGTGGTGGCTGGGAGCAACCATAAACCCTTATCAAAGTAAAATCCTTATAGTAGTAGAAATATCCCTAGTTGTGGTCTCATGTCCACTTGTCCACAAACTGGCAAGGACTGAGAAGCTGCAATACCTTGATTGCTAATATTGTCATGTCTACTCCTAAAGAACTTAGAATTGGATACACCATCCAATTATGGAATGCATAGAATTCTTTTTCTCTTGATGTATAATTCCAAACCCCCCAACCAGAGTTATATAGGGTTGGATTGGCCTTGGTAGAATCTCCTAGGTCTCAAATTTTACAAGTCCATGATAATGAAATTATAAAACAAAATCAAATGTATCAATAAATAATTTTTTAAGAATTTAGGGCTAGGTTCCTTTTTATGAATGTATACAAACCCTTGATGCATTCGGTCAATCACATACTAGATATAGTCATAACCTATGCTAGCATGTGGACTCTGAAGATCCAAAACAATCATCAAAATATCTGAAGATATCTTTTCACTACCCCCATCAACTCCTAGAAATTTACATAGTCCATAGGAAATATATTTCATATAAAAGGCTAAATCTTTGTAGAAATAGGGTTCAGTGGAATTAGGAATTGCCACAATATAATTTCTAGTGTTTTTGGGCACATGACCTTGAATCAACTTAGCCACAAAACAAGCTTCTCTAACATACCTAGTTTCCAATGCCTTCAGGTCTATCTCTATAGTGCAGGGGTTGTAAATGTTGAAAGCTTTCATAAAAAATGCCCTATCTAGAGTAACTAGGGTTGTACCATCATTCTTCTTGATAGTCTTAGAGATGGTATCATATCTACTAGCCAACTCAATCAAAAAATATACATCTACAAAGACGTCTAGCACTATCAATTTGGCTAACCTTGATGTCCATGGGTTTGAAACGAGAATAATATGATCACTATTTTTATGAAAGTATTTAGAAAGATGGTATCCATAAGCATCAGGAGTCATAGCATCTCTACAATATGACATATTATCACCAAGGTATTCACCATTTACCTTTTTACCCTGATTATTTCCTAGTAGCAGAGTCACAAATTCATTGGAGTAATTCATTTTTCCTTTCTGGTCATCTTAAGCATCTCCACTCTTTCCACTGGTTGAAGCCACACTTACTGCTCGACTCATCTTTTCTTCTCTAATCTGAACAATGCTGATCAAACTCTTTTTTCTTCACACTACAACCTAGACAACTTTGTTCTTTTGAAAGCACTAACACTCATGTAAATCTTAGCTCTGTATTCTAAAACCTTGGTAAACTAAAATGAGCAACAATAATACTTATTTACTCCTGAGAAATCAATGTGCTAGTCTATTAGATATCATGAATTTTTTATTCAGTCACTTTTTCCATTAATCTATGTGCTTTGATATCAATTTCTCTTAGTCATGGCACCTAAGGTTGACAAGTGATCAATTTTGAAAAAGGCCAATCAGGGTAATCATGAAACCTTATTTTATGCAAAATAAACTTTATGCTTGATATGACTGGCTCACATTATTACAGCTCACCAAACTTCATACATGTTGTCACAATCCTTTTATTTTAATTGGCTAACAACTGTAGACCATGGTGCAAGACAAAACCCTTTTGAATTTACCTTTCTCATACTCTAGTTCTTTTTAGCGATCACGTGACTGTTTTATCTCCTTTTCGCTGAGAGGTAGCCTTAACTCTAGTTTTATCATGAGATTTAACATGCACCATGCGATCAAAAGTCTATCAATGGTTTAGATATTTCATATTAATGATGCTTTCAACTTTACTTAACCTTATTTATTTTAGAGATTACGTGACTAAAGAAACTTGAAGTCGCTAAACTTCTTGGCTTACCATGAGTTTAGTTAGAGATTACGAGACCATCCTTAGATCCTCTTTAAATCTGACGGTTCATGTGAAATCTCTCATTCATTTTGTACTTACTACATTTGATCAGAGACTTTGTGACTATCATTAGATTATTTTTAATCCAACGGCTCATGTGAAATCTCTCAAGCTTTATCCTTAATTGTAGTCTATCATGAGACTTTGCAACTATAAGCTATCTCTAAGTTGCCAGATAGATTTCCTAACCACAAGTTTATTTTGAGACTTTACCCAGGCTGCAAATTTCTAGGATGAATTAAAAACATGTCAACATCTGAATCATTACCTCTGATTCGCTAGCCAATCTCTGAATTTTTGACTTCTATCAATGACTTAACACCAACCATCTGATCTTTTCTCGTCTACAGTTCAAATTTTCCCGCTGCAAACTTCATTGAGCACTGACGTAACCTTTGGTAACCAAAGCTCATATGGAGACTTAGTGACTAACTAAATCTCATTTTCACTTAACAATCATCTAACTCAAGGTTCATTTTGAGATTAAATGCCAACCTTTAGATTTTTTCCTTAATCTGATGGTAGTCACTGAATCTCTTAAATATTTACTCATTTATATTTCTATCTCACGATTAAACGTTGGCCACAAGATCATCTTTGAATCAGACGGTACTCGCTAGATCTCATAACATTTCACTTAATGCTTATTTTATTCAGAGATCTCATGATTGAATAAATATAACCATGTCTTAACCTTGGTGAGCTTGTGAGACTTCACGCCTGAATTAATCTCTTAGTCACTAAAAGTTTCATGTAATGCAGAGTTTAATTTGAGATTAAATTCTAGCCCTTTGATCTTCCTTTCATTCAATCGATGGCATTAAGTCTCTCAATCTTGTTGTACTTTATCAAATCATTCTGAGATTATGCACCTACCCTTGATTCATTCTTCATCTTACACTCTGCATTAAATCTCAGGAAATTTCACTAATCATCACTTTCATCTCACGATTAAATGCCAGCCATAGGATTAAATGAGAATCTATGGCTATCACTGAATCTCTTAAGATTTAACTTAACTCTTGTTTCCTTCTGAGATATTGCAACTAAATGAAAATCAAGCCAATATTTAACTCTAATTTTTTTGTGAGACTTCGCAACTGAAGAAACTCAAAGTCGCTAGATAAATTCTTAACTCCTAGGTTTCATTGGAGACTTTACATGAAACATAGGATGTGGATCTGAATCAATGACTTGTGTTAAATCGCTTAATCCTTCAAAGTATATTATTTTTCTTATGAGATAATGCAACCACAACATTGTGCTGAGTCTCAAAATAAAAGGGACTATTCAAAAAAATTTAAGAGACTACGCGAATGACTTAAAACATGAAAAATATCACATGACTTAAGTGATTTGAAATATCTAAAAAAGATAACTGCAAATTAGAAGTCGATTATGAAGAACTAGAGGTTTCTCTTGATATGAATGAAAAATGACCTAGGACCTAGGGTTTTTCATATTTTATTGATTTTATCACTTGGAGAACAACAATTGCAAATAAAATTTTATAGTACTTTGGACAGGAATTGACATTTTATGTAAGAACATCACTGGGAACCCAAAACTTTTATAACAAGATTTCAAAACTGGAAATACAACCAATAGTGGCTCTTTATGAGGATGCTTAAATGCAAGTTTATAGAAAGAAACATAGATGTCTCGGAGGTAGACCACGCTTACTAACCTACTACAGAAAGTAAACACACAATAAAAACAAACACAACTGTATTTATAATACAAGACTACTGTGCATGAAAATAAAATTCTAATTAAAGAAAGGTTTCAAGAATTGTCCATGCACTAGAATTTCAAATACCTCTCCCTCCATATTTCATAAAACATATGAATATTTCCCAAAATTTTGATGAATAACAAAGGGACTTAACCATAATGATTCAAATTTCTTATGCTTCCCTTCATCTTCAGCCCTTACATTCTATTGAAGTACTAAGTCATCAGACTGAAACTTCTTTTTACTTTCTCTTTTATCAAATAGATATTTCATTTTCTGTTGTAACTTTAAGTTCTCTTTTTGACTATCTTTTCTGGTTTCATCCAGTTCTGCTAGCTGCATCATTCTATCTTGCATAGGTTCATAAACATCTAGTTCCTCTTACTAAATAAACTTATATACTAGAAGAAAATTATTTATAGGAATCCTAGATTGCATACCATATACTAGTTCAAAGGAAGGCTTGCCAGTTGCCTTTTTCATAGTGATCCTGTTAGCCCATAAAGCAAGTTTCACTTTTGAATGCCAAGCTCTTTTATTTTTCTCAACGGTCTTTTTTAGGATTTTCAATATACTCTTATTACTGGATTCTACTTGACCATTGGCTTGGGGATGATATAGGTAAGAATATGAAATAATAATCCCATATTCATCACATAAATCCTTAAGTTCATCTGACTTGAAGAACATAGCATTGTCCATTACTAATTTTACAGCGACACCAAATCTGGTCAGAATATTTTCCATCAGAAAGTCAGTGACCACCTTACTAGTTTCCCTATTTGTAGGAATTGCCTCTATCCATTTTGTGAAATAATCTGTAGCAACTAGTATCCAACTATGTCCACTACTAGATTTTTCTCAAAATTCTCCAATGAAGTCAATCCCCCACATGGAAAAAGGTGCTTCAACACTTATAGGGCTTAGTAATAGGGTGCCTGAAAATTTCAACTTGTTTGAAAATATTTGACAAGGTTAACACTTCCTAAAAAGGGAATGAGTATCTTTGAATAAGTAGGGCCAATAATAACTAGCCTTCAAGATTTTATGTGCAGTGGTTTTGGCAGAGTAATGTCCTCCACACACTCTAGCATGCATTTCTACCAAGACCTTTTTAGATTGACTCTGATCTAGACATAGTAACAGTACACCATTTCTATCCTTCCAATATAGATCTCCTTGTACTATGGTGTACCTTTTAGCTTGCAACCTGAGACTTCTTTTTTTATTATCTTTCATAATTTTAGGGCACTTGGCATTTTTGAGGTAGTACATGATATCAACATAATAAGGTTGTCTTTCAATACCAGTCACTATTGAATCCTGTACCTTTGTATTATTTACTTGAACCAAGTCCAAATTTTCTCCAGTCGTTAATTTTGCTAAGCCTTTTCCTCTTACCAATTTGGTAATATGGAATTCCAAATTAAATTCTTGAATCCTATTGATCCATTTATACTACTTACTAGTAACTTCTAACTGAGTAAGAATATCCTTAACTACTACATGAGGTACATATGCCATCACTTTTGCACAAACTAGATAAGGTCTGAATGACTTTACAGCTTTAACCAAATCATATTCTTGTTTCTCCATCATTTCATAATTCAACTCTACAACTTGGAGGGATTTTCTAAAAAATGCAATAGAATGCTCATAACCCTCCTCATCATTTTGCAATAAAACGGTGGCAATTTTATGAAAAGGTGCAAAAGAGAATAATAAGAAAGGCTTACTATAATCAGGGGATTTCAAAATAGGTGCTTCTTGAACTGCTTTCTTGATTTTTTTCAAAAGCTGATTGTGCTTCTTCACCCCTTTGAAACTTTACATATTTTTTCAACAGTTTAATTATAGGTTTGACAATCTCTACAAAATTAGCAATAAATCTTCTTAAAAAATTAATCTTTCCTAAGAAATACCATACCCCTTTTATATTTTTTGGAGTAGTGACCTTCTAAATGGCTTCTATCCTCTTTGGGTCAATTCTCACTCCATCCTTTGATACTATATGTCCCAGCAGCTACCCTTCTCTTACTGAAAACTAACATTTTCTGGGATTCAAAGAAACACCATATTCCAAAGCCTTATTAAAAAAAAATTATAGGTGTCCACAATGGCCCTCTTCTTTCTTGGAATATCCCGTCAAATCATCTTGATATATTACCATGAAAAATTAAATAAATTCTTTGAATGCAACATCCATGCCTCTTTGAAATGTTTTCCCCTATATTTATAAGACCAAATGACATTCTAATATCGACATATATCCCCCATCGAGTAGTAAATGTTGTTTTAAATTGTTCTAATTCTTTAACTAATACCTGGTTGTAGCCTCAAAAACCATCCATCATTGACAATAGCTCACAACCAATAACCTTGTGTGGCATTGCCTCCATATTAGGTAAAGATTAATTATCCTTCAGGGATGCAATGTTCAAGTTTCTAAAATCAACACAAAGCCTTATGTCACCATTATTTTTTCTCATTGGGACCAAATTATAGACCCAAGTTGAATGTCTTATGTGCTAAATAATCCCTGCATCCTTTCATTTCATCAACTCTTGTTGCATTTTGGGAGCCTACAATGGGTTGATTGGTCTCTTTTTCTGTCTGAATGGCTTAGCATCTGATTTCAATGGGATTTCATGTTTAAAAAGTTCATCTCTATAGGCTTTCAAATCCTCATAAGACCAGGCAAACACATTTTTATGTTTCCTTAATAATTTTATCAAATTTGATCTGACATGGGAATCTAACCTCTTTCCAATATATACTATTTGAGGAGTGGTTTCAGATCCTATATTTACGTCTTTAAAATCCTCAATTTTAGCATTGCTCATTTTTTATAAATGATTATCTTGATTACTGAACAATGCTTCTAATTCTACCAGTCCTTTAGGGATCTGATTAGAAGTCAATTGGACAACCTTATTCCCCAAAACACTAGCTCTACCATTGATGACCTCAAGTAAAGAGTTACAATCAATATGTTGGTCTTCATAATGGTCAAGACATTGAATAAATCTAAGAATATCTTGGTCATACTCAAAACATTTCTAGTTGTAAATATTATCAGGGACAACCGGTCTTGTCTTAACTTCCACTATTGATACCCCACTTAAGGTCAAATCACCAGTCTTTAAAGCAACATTAGCTAAAAAATATGCCATGATGTTTTTTGACCTTTCTATCCAGTTAATATTAAAGGCATCAAAAGATTCAATCTGATCCCAAATAGCATATTTTTACATTTTCAATCTATCATTTTTTACAACATATTTGGATCTAACTTGTGCTATTACTAGCTCAAAATCACCATAAAATTTTAAACATTTAATTCCATGTGTAGCAGCAATATTCAACCCCAAAATCAACGCTTCATATTCAACAGTATTATTTGTACATTAGAATGATAACAAGAAAGAGTACTTGAATGTTGTACCATATGGAGAAATAAATAAGACACCAGCTCCTGATCCTTCTTTGGAATAGGCTCCATCAAAATACATCTTCCATAAACCATCTAGTTGTGCATTCAACTCCTCAATTAAGGGATCAACATTTTTACATTGATGAACACTTTTTTTTATTATGAAGTTCTCCATGTCTATATCTACACAATAATTGATGTCAGTATTTTCATTCAGCTCAATCATATGGGGTGT
This sequence comes from Thuja plicata, assembly GCA_018584345.1. Taxonomy (NCBI): domain Eukaryota; kingdom Viridiplantae; phylum Streptophyta; class Pinopsida; order Cupressales; family Cupressaceae; genus Thuja; species Thuja plicata. Next base: position 4,889,508 of record MU224552.1, read on the forward strand.
CCTACCTTCCCTGGATACCTTGACATTATTACTAGCAATGTTGAAAGCAACAAAAGATAAATCACACTAAATACTTCTACCCATTGAAGCACTCCATTTCCTTGATAGAAACACGCCATAATGAGGTGGGATATCAACCACCAATACACTCAATGTCAATATTGTGTCAGGACATATAGCTAACCTATAAGGTAAAGTCTTAATAGTACCAACAACAGGGACCTCTCTAGAGTCCATTTCTTGACATCTCCCATGAGGAATGTCAAATTGTAATCCCATGGATCTTATTATTTCTGTAGGCATAACAGTGTTAGATGCTCTAGAATCTATCATACAGTTTTTAAGAATCTTACCATTAATGACTAGAGTTAAGAAAAAAGGATCAACAATTCCTGAAGCAATATTTGTATTTAAATAAATATGAGGGATTTTAGAAATCATTCCCTCAGGCTCTTTTCCCTTGTTGTTATACTTCTTTTCACCACCTTCTATTTTTTGGAGTTTTATTGTAGAAACATTGTTTAGCACTAAAAGGACTTTTTCCTTATGTTCCTTAATTCTCATCATGTCTAGAAATGGGACTTTGACAGTCATTTGTGAGAGACACTGACCCATATCAACAGGGGTGTATTTTACAATAGAGTACTTTGGTTTTTCAACAATGATATTATTATCCTCTACTTGAATGTTCCGAGTTGACTCTTCCTTCTTTGATTTCTTATTTTCAACCTTAGAAGGGGGAGGACTTGTTTCTGGTACTTTATCTCTTCCCTCATGTACAAATTTTGAATCATTTTCTTTGTTTACAATTTTGACCTTTGGATTATTTATATTTTCAACAGGTCCTCCTTTTGTGTATACTTGGCATATTCTTTGTTTTCTTTAATAAAGATGCCAGTTGGCTGACTACCTACATCACCCACTACTCTATTCCTCAAGTTGTAGTTACTTCTTGCCTTATTTACTAAATCAGCAGTGATTCTTTCTCTTTCCTCATCAGAAGTTTTTCTTACTGTTGTAGATTCTTGATTGTTTCGAGCATAGCTTCTTATATTATCAACTTATTCATCTTAACTATTAGACAAAACTTGTTGATGATATAATTCTATTCTACCTTGTGAACCATACATATCATTGGTCTCGACTTCATAATTAGAATTTATATCAGGGCATGCATAAGAATCATTCATAGTACATCCATTATGATCACATAATTCACCTTCTTTTCCTTATTCTTCTTCACTAGCATCTATGTCTAGGGAAACAACACAGATATCAGGATTATGAGGGGCTTGACAAGCTTCACACCAATAAGTATCATTGCACATAGTTACAATTTTTTTGTTTAAAGGATCAAGGGTCATATTATCAGGATTATTCTTTCTTGGTGGAACAATAGGCTTTCCATCCTTAAACTAGGTACCATATGGGTAATTTTGCATCCTATTTTATGGATTATAACTATTTTAGGATGGCCTATTGTTTTGTGGGGCTTTATAATATTTATATTCTGGTTCCTTTTGGTTGCTCCTACTAAAACATGCATCATCCCTTCTATCCAATTTCCCTGACATTCTTCTATTCATTTCTATATTCACTGTTGTCTTATATGCATCAGTAAGACTTATGGGATTCTTGTCTTTGAGATCATACCCCATTTTAGAATCAAAAGCATTCAGATATGTAGCACGACATACCTATTCATCAAGTTTGATCTTCTAGAAAAGCTTGTACGTGGCTCTTTGGAACCTTGTATTGAATTCAATGACTTCCTCATTGAAATTTTTCTTTATATTATTGAATTCATTCAAAAAGAATCCTTCATTTGTTTTATCACCATACTGATATTTAAATAAGTCTATTAATTCATCCATAGATGCCACAAACCCATTAGATATCCCTCTAAACCATTCCCTAGCATCTTCAACTAAGGATTGAACAAAAAGTTTCATTAAGACATCTTCATGAATAATATTCAGGTCATCTATGATATCAATAAACTTTCTTAAGTGTACTTCACAAGAAATAATATTATTTCCTGAAAACTTTGGGAGTTTCTCCCCAATATCATTTGGTACTATATTAGGGAAACTAGGAATACCAATGAAAGTAAATTGTTTGTACCTTTCTGAATGCAGTAGTTTCCTTTGAAATCTATCATCATCATGGAAAGTGGCAGCTTTGGCTTTTGAAGTTGTGGCACTTTTAGCACCAGCATGAGAATATCTAGAAGATTACAGGAAATCATTTTTCTTCTTCATCTCTAAAGTGGAATCCCTTGCTTCTACTTTCTCAAGCATTTTGGCCATGGTTTCTTTCTCCCTTTTTAATTTCTCAAGGTCAAATTCTAATTTAGACATTTGTTCTATCAAAACTTTGTGAGTTTTTGGTTCATCTATTTCACTTCCTGTCACCTTCTTTTTCCCTTTATCTTTAGAAGCTTGAGAACCAAAAATTTTGTGAGTGACTAGTGTCTCTTGATCTCTATGAGACATTTAAACATTTTTTTTTGCTTGATGTCTTAATGATCTTCTTCTTAATTTATCAACATTTCTTTGATCTTTTTTTTTCTTTTTTAAATCTTTCTCCCTTTTCCTTTGTTGAATAATGGCTAATTGCCTCATTAAAATTCTTTCTTCTACAACAAGTTCATTAGAGGGAACTTTAGAATCTGAATTGATAGTATCAGTCCCTTCTCTTTCACTAGAAGTACTGCTATTTGCATATGTTTCCAATCCTAGGTCAGGGGATTCTTCATATTCTAATGTGTTTCCCTCATGACTGGATTGGATTGAGTCTTTTCTCCTAGTGTTTTCTTCTTCTTTTCTTAGAGATGAGTTATCTATATTAGCTTGGTTCTTCTTTTCTCTCCAAGAAATTTTAGTCCTAGAAGTATTTCAAATTCCACTTTCCAACTCAACTATGAGATGATCTCTTACTCTTGATCTTGTATTAATATTGAAAAGGATGTGTATGAATATTGAATATTACTTAGCACCAATTAAAAAGATTTCTTTTAAGTCACCACCCAAAACAATTTGTGAAAATACAACACAACCAAATATGAATACTATAAGAGTAAATTAGATGGGAAAAATCAACTATAAATTGAATCAACTTTTAAAATACCAGAGATTTTCTGAAAGTTCAACAAGATTTTATAAATTCCCTAGTAGAGTCACCAATTTGTTAGGTCTTTTTCTTCTAGGCTCTTAATACACTGTGAATTATTAAACCTTATACTTCCAATTTTGAACTCATGCCAGATAAATCCTAATTGATGAGGAATAATTCATCCTTCTACTTTGAGATCCACAAGCTCAAGCAGGTGTACCTTCAATAGATTACTGATTCTCAGTATCTGTAATAGTGGATTAGGACTTTCACTGGTAGGATAATTGTCTTTCACTATATCAACTGATAAAACACCTTGCAAATGACAATAATTAACTTAATACAAAGATTTACAATTCAAATTATGATCATAACAATAACAAACATCAGTGAGATAAGGATTCTCATCATTCTTCCTTTTGGAGTTATTTTAACTCAGGAGGGTTAACCTAGTGATTTTCTCTTTAAGGAATCAATAAAGTGAATTGTATTCTCTAATAAAATGACTTAAACATATATTATTTTTAACTAAAAAGTGAATGATTGATTGATTTAATATTTGATGATGATTAATTGCTTGCCAAACTCTAAACCAGTGCCTAATTCTTGGGCAAAGAGTTAATATCAAATATAAATCCACAGTAGACTAATTAATGAAAACACATGTAGCTTAGATATAATGCCTTAAAATCTATCTTTTCACTCCCACACCCCTCTATCATATCCTTACACCAATGTTTATCTCTCTGGAATCACTTCTAAGAATTATTCTCTCCTTGAAAGAACTTACAAGTAATTGCACAATCACCTTGTAACTGGTATATTTAAGATGCCTTACAAATTAAACATACAAGAGCTTAAAAAGAAATATAAAGAGACAAAAAAATGATATAGAATAGAAACTGCAATGTATTTTATTAATATTTTACTACTTCAAATACATTCAAAAAGACTAAAAGAAGAAAGCTCAGACAAAAATGAGAAGTTTGCCTTGTAGTTATGTATTTCACCATCCTTACAATTATGTTCTATCTTGTTATTTATAGAGTCTTAGCCACCTTGGAATCCTTAAAGATTAAGGATGCAAAAATATTTAGATGGCTTGGACCTAACCCTAAAAGATACTAGAAGACAAAATAAAATAAGACCTTAAGTGGTGGGAAGACAAAATAGGAAGACAATAAGATTTAATCTTTGAATATTTGATAGCGGGCACCTTTGTTAGTAGATATTCTAAATAGCCTCAAATAGTTATTGTGATATCTAGTGACCACCAATACAAGATAATTTAAATTATTCTAATTGATTACTAACCTCCCTCTGCTCATAGATCAGGTGTCAGGTGTCTCTTCATTCCTCTTCCAATATGTCTAAGTCAACTATTGCAGGCTTCTTTTTCTTGGGCTTGGTCAGAACATCCCATGCTGCAACCTCTTCCTTTGTAGGCCAATTAAATCTCTGAATGATTTGTAATTGTGTCTTTTATCTTTCCCATCTGGCATCTGTAATGCTCTTGACATCCGTAACAAACTTATTAAAGTTTGTTTCAAATTTGAATGCGTCATCTAAGGTCTTATTAAACCTTTCCATATCTAATTCACCATTTTCTAACATAAATGCCTCTTTGTTAGGCATTAATGTATCAAATTCACCTCTCCATACTTCCATTGCCTTAATCTCATCATTATCTCCCTTTATTGGAGGAATAAATTTATTGTATCCTGAGCCAAACATGTTGACCCTAGCCTCAATCTAATTTTCCTTGCCCTTGAAGAAAGACAAGGTAACCCCAATCTAATCAATTTCCTTGCTCACTTGTGTCATAATCTCAAAGATATTTTCCCTAAGTAGCTATAGGGCTGCTAACCTTTCAAACAAAGTTTTCCTTACTATCCAAGTTGCAAAATAAGGATTCAACATTGAAACATAATTATTTACCTATGTTTACAAGCCAGGCAACTAGTTGTAAGCAGTGTATACTAGATCAAATTTGTCTTTCAGGATATTGATCCTATGTTGCAAGATATTTCCCAAGGCTTCCAAAGTCTCCTTATTCTGATATTTGTCACTCTGCTCTGTTTTCTTTGAAATATACCTTGCATCCTTATTTTGTACTAGGTCATCCACAACTTGCTTAGGTGAAGCATGAATAGTCTCAATTATTTATTATAATTTCAAATTTAGTTCTGCCACCAGCTTCTCTAATACATTGATCTTTATCAAGCATAGTTCCCTATCCTTCACTATAACACTTTCTTCATTAAACAATTTCTGATATCTCTTTGACATATGTTCAGCTTTATCTTCATTAGATGAGAAAAATGTGTAAGGGCCTATGGTATTTCCAAATCTCCAGTGTTATGGATAGACCATATGATCTTAGCCCCATCCATTTTTTATTGTACGTTAATAAGTGATGGATTTTGTGTCTTGGGAGCTAGAACCCACATGGATAAATTTTGAGATTGTACATTATATCCACATCCCCTAATCATTTCTCCCACCTGTCTCTAAAGATAATTTTATATCAGACTGCCTTCTTATTTGATCTATGATAAAGGTAGATGCTAGATCCCATCCTTCCACCAGTAGCATCCCACTAGATTTAACCAATTTTTTGACTTCCTATAGTTTCATGGTTCCTATCTCAGGGTTATATTCCTATAGAGCCTACAAGGCTTCACTTGGCATTGATTCACCTCCTGCTAATTACAATTCTGACCCCACTTTTTGTTGCTTTTCCCAGATCAAGAAGTCCTTGAATTCTTTGGTTCTGATGAAATTGTCATCACTCAATAATTTCTCTTGCTGAAGCTCTCTCTCTCATTGGCATACTAAAAGAGGTATTTCAACATCTTCTTCTACATATTCTCTTTTCTTCTTACCTTCCCTTATTAACTTCTCGGGCTGATGGTCATAAGCTCTATTACTAGTGAATAAAGCACTCGCTTTATATTTTTTCTTCTTCTATGTCTTAACATCAGAAGGTTCCCCTGTTTCCACTTTCTATTTCTTCTTGGGAGGTTCACCAGTCACCTCAACCTCATTTTCTTGAGTTAAATCCATTATATTCTCCTCAGTTTGAGGTGGCTGATCCATTGGAGGATGGCTATGCACTAAGTAGCTTTTGACACTATACTCTGAGGAGGAGTTCTTGTTAGGACCTCTTTCCTTATATTTTATCTCCTCCTCAAGATGGTTACACAATGTGCCATAAGATTATATTATCTTATCAAGTCTTTGCAAGCAACATCTGGGAAGGAACCCTCAAAAGGGATCCCCTTCTTCTTGATTTGTTGTTCTAGATCCATTAGCTCTTGGAACTTATCTATCCTTCTTACAAATTCTTCATCTTCTAGGATGTTCCTTATAAGGTCCTCCTCTACATAATGTTCATGCTCTTTAGTATATGGAATAGTTGGTGTCAAGATTTCCTTTCCACTGAATATGAAACCCTCTATGTCAACATGCCTGTACAAGACTACATTCATTCTAAAATGACCCAACCATCTGTTTACTGAGTCCAATTCCCTTTTACCAATTGTGAAGCCATAAAATTTAAAATGTCTAGGTGTAAATCTATCTTTTCTATGTGAAGCCAAATGCTCCTTATCAATTAACATCAATTGCCATATGAACTCCATAAGAGCTATCCTTGGTGGCACACGATATGGAAGTATATGTGGTAGTTGGGAGAAACCATAAACCCTTATCAAGGTAAAATCCTTATTGTAGTAGAAATCTCCCCATCTATGGTCTCTTGTCCACTTTTCCAGAAACTGGCAAGGCCTAAGAAGCTACAATACCTCGATTGGTAATATTTTCATGTTAACTCCTAAACAACTTAGAATTGGATACACCATCCAATTCTAGAATGCATAGAATTTATTTTCTCTTGATGTATAATTCTACACCCTCAACCAGAGTTGTATAGGGTTGGATTGGCCTTGGTAGAATCTCCTAGGTCTCAATTTTTTCAATTCCATGATATTAAAATTATAAATCAAAATCAAATGCATCAATAAAGAATATTGCAATAATTTAGGACTAGATTATTTTTTCTTAATGTCTACAAACCCTTGATGCATTCGGTCAATCACATACTGGATATAGTCATAATCTGTGCTAACATGTGGACTCTGAAGATCCAAAACAATCATCAGAATATCTGAAGATATCTTGTCACTACCCCCATCAACTCCTAGAACTCTACACAGTCCATAGGAAATATATTTCATATAAAAGGCTAAACCTTTGGAGAAATAGGGTGTAGTGGAATTAGGAATGGCTGTTATATAATTTATGGTGCTTTTGGGCACATGACCTTGGATCAACTTAGCCACAATGTCGGCTTCCTTGACATACCTGGTTGCCTATGCCTTTAGGTCTATCTCTATAGTGTAGGGCTTGTAAATGTTGAAAGATTTCATAAAATATGCCCTATCTAGAGTAAATAGGGTTGTAACATCATTCTTCTTGATAGTCTTAGTGATGGTATCATATCTACTAGCCAACTCAATCAAAAAATCTACATATGCAAAGATGTATGGCACTATCAATTTGGCTAACCTTGATGTCCATGGGTTTGAAACAGGAACGGGACCATCTCTAGTTTTATGAAAGAAATTAAAAATATGGTATCCATAAGCAACATGAGTCTTAGCATCTCTACAATATGACATATTATCACCAAGGTATTCATCATTTACCTTTTTCCCTTGATTTGTTCCTGGTAGCAGAGTCACAAATTCATCAGAGTAATTAATTTTTCCTTTATGATCATCTTCAGCATCTCCACTCTTTCCACTGGTTGGATCCACACTTACTACCCAACTCATCTTTTCTCCTCTAATCTAAACAATGCTAATCAAACTATTATTTCTTCACATTGTAAACTAAACAACTTTGTTCTTCTAAAAGCACTAACATGTTGGAAAGTGACAATCCAAGAAATTGTTATTTTGTCATTGATGTCAAACCTTAACTGGTGAGACTATTGTTATTTGTTTGATTACCATATCTATTGATTGATGAAGAAGATTTAACAAGAAGACCAAGTGAATGGTTGAGTTAACGCAAATAAAAGGGTACTTGATCAGTTGGCACTCTGGCAAAGTAATTAGTTGTTTATCTTTCAAAGATAGTTTTTATGGTTGTTTTGTGCCAAGCAAGTCTGGCTTGTGTCGAGCAAGTTTGGTTTGATGCCGAGCGAAGTTGTTTGTGATGAGAAAGTTTGTTCAGTGCTGAGCACCAGTGAAATTTCCAAGTGGAAACAAATGTTGGCCGACTTACAGTATTTGGATTAATGATGAGATTTGAGATCTCTGGCTGACTTAGTTAATTTTATTGGTATATGTAAAGTTAATTAAAGATTGATCCACGTAATTTAATGTATGGGTAACTATAATTAATGCATGGATTCAAGATTTAATTAGAGACTACTTTGGAGAATTAAATGTAATGTAATGATGGAATGATCCGTTGGATCTGACCTAACCTAAGATCCATGATCTTGATTAAGCGGCAAAGATTTATCTCACCTAGAAAGAGAGGTATATGATAACCTCAAGGGGTTATTCATTGAATTGTGGATGTACTGATTGGTGTACATGTGTGTATGCAAGAGGATTGCATAGTTGATTTACTGATTGGCATGACCTAGCAGAGAAGGTTGAACATAGAAGAAAAAAGTTGCATGTGTGATTGCTTGACAGATTTCCAAGCAGATCAGAAGATTGAAAAGACAATGCAGGCCACTCAGTAAGTTAGCATCTGATCTGTAATTGGATCTGAATTTGCAAAGTAAGTTGTATGTATCAGATCACAACTGTTGATTACTTTCTAACCATTGTATGAGTTAAAATCCTTTAACAAGGTTGACCTAACAGCCATTTGTATAAATCTTATAAGCAAGGTGACATTTAGGTGGAATGTTCTAAGTCCTCTAACAAGGCCACTCCTGACAGGGTGATTAAATCCTTTAACCAGGTCACACCTACCAGTGTGTTATTGTAACCTTTAACAGGGTTGGCTCCTCACAAAGCTCACTTCAGAAGAGTGAAACTTGGTAGCATGTCACTGGTGGTTTTTTTCATATTGGGTTTCCACGTTAAATACTTGTGTCAACTTGTGTGAATGCTTATGGTTTGTTTTACTGTTATTTTTCTACAAGCTAATTACATTAAACAGTAAATTGCATGATTAAGTTGTTGACATATGCTACTGCTGCTGAGTAGATCTGAATTGTTTAAAATATAGAAAGTTTTATTCGGTAAATCTAGACCTGAGGATAACTGATTCATGTAAATCTTAGCTCTATATTCTAAAACTTTGGTAAACTAAAATGAGCAATGACAATAATTATTTATTCTTGAGAAATCAATGCACCAATCTATTTGATATCATGAGTTGGTTATGTAGTCACTTATGCCATTACTCTACGTGCTTTGATATCAATTTCTCTTAGCCATGGTGCCTAAGGTTGGCAGGTGATAAATTTTGAAAAAGGCCAATAGGGGTAATCATAAAACCTTATTTTATGTGAAATAAATTTTATTCTTGATATGATTGGATCACATTATTATAGCTCAACAAACTTCATACATGTTGTCATAATCCTTTTATTTTAATTGGCTAATGACTGTACACCATGGCGCGAGACAAAAACCTTGTGAATTTACCTTTCTCATACTTTGGTTATTTTTAACGACCACTCGACTGTTCTATCTCCTTATCGTTGAGAGTTAGCCTCAACTCTAGTTTTATCATGAGATTTAACATGCACCATGCGATCAAAAGTTTATCAATGGTTCAGATCTTTCATATTTACTGTGCTTTCAACTTTACTTAACCTTATTTATTTTAGAGATTACATGATTGAAGAAACTCAAATTTGCTGAACTTCTTGGCTTACCATGATTTTAGTTAGAGATTATGCGACCATCGTTAGATCCTTTTTAAATCTGACAGTTCGCGTGAAATCTCTCATTCATTTTCTATTTACTACATCTGATCAAAGACTTCTCGACTATCATTAGATCATTTTTAATTTAACAGGTCGCATGAAATCTCTCAAGATTTGTCCTTAACTATAGTTTGTAATGAGACTTCATGACTATAAGCTATCTCTAAGTCGCCAGATAGATTTCCTAACCATGGGTTTATCTTGAGACTCTATGTAGGCCGCAGATCTCTGGGATGACTTAAACATGTGTCAACATCTAAATCATTACCTCTGATTCGCTAGAAAATCTATGAATTTTTTACTTCTATTAGCGACTTAACACCAACCATCAGATATTTTCTCAGCTACAGCTCATATTTTCCCACTGCAAACTTCACTGAGCGCTAACTTAACCTTTGCTAACCACAGTTCATATGGAGACTTACTGACTAACTAAATCTCATTGTCACTGAAAAAATCATCTAAATCAAGGTTTACGCTGAGATTAAATGAAAACATTTAGATATTTTCCTTAATCTGACAGTATTCATTGAATCTCTTGAACTTTTACTCATCTATACTTCTATCTCATGATTAAAAGTTGGCCACAAGATTATCTTTGAATCAGACGATAGTCACTAGATCTCAGAACATTTCACTTAACCCTTGTTTTCTTCAAAGACCTCATGACTAAATAAATATAACCATTTCTTAACCTTGGTGAGCTTGTGAGACTTTACCACTGAATGAATCTCTTAGTCACTAAAGCTTTAATGTAACTCAGAGTTTAATTTGAGATTAAATGCTAGCCCTCTGATCTTTCTTTCATTCAATGGCTGGCGTTAAGTCTCTCAATCTTGTTGTACTTTATGAAATACTTTAGAGATTACATGCTTTCCCTTGATTCATTCTTCATCTTATGGTCTTTGTTAAATCTCAGGAACTTTCACTAATCATCACTTTCATCTTGTGATTAAAATCCAGCCACAGGATTAAATGAGCATCCATGGCTATCGCTGAATCTCTTAAGATTTAACTTAACTCTTTTTTCCTTCTAAGATCTCACGACTAAATTAAAATAAAACCAAGCTTTAACTCTGATTTTTTTGTGAGACTTCACGATTGAAGAAACTCAAAGTCTCTAGATAAATTCTTAACTCTGGGGTTTCACTAGAGACTTTTTGCAAACCACAGGATCTGGATTTGAATCAACAGCCTACATTAAATCTCTTAATCCTTCAAAGCATATTCTTTTTCTTACGAGATAATGTGACCATAGTATTGCGCTGAGTCTCAAAATAAAAGGAAATATTCAAAAAGTTTTAAGAGACTACATGACTGACTTAAAACATGAAAAATATCACATGACTTAAGTGATTTGAAATTTATGAAAAAGGTAACTGCAAATTAGAAGTTGATTATGAAGAACTAGGGTTTTCTCTCGATATGAATGAAAAATGACCTAGGACCTAGGGTTTTTCATATTTCATTGATTTTATCACTTGGAGAACAAGAGTTGCAGGGAAAATTTTATAGCACTTTGGACAAGAATTGACATTTTATGCAAGAACATCACTGGGAACCCAAAAATTTTATAACAAGATGTTCAAAAATTTTGTTCTTTTATGTTCAAAATTTTTGTTCTTTTATGTTCAAATTTTATGTTCTTTTATGTTCAAAAATTTTGTTCTTTTATGTTCAAAAATTTTTCCCTTCAAAAGGGACAGTTGTATGGAAGAAGGAAAGGCCTATAATTTATCAGATAAATGAGTTTATAGAATAATTGGGAGATAATTTTGAAGGTATCATGGATGCTTACTTTGAAAGTTTCAGAGGGAAAATGCAGAATAGATACAGAATTCCCAAATAATTGGTAGAAGACTATAAGGATGATATATGCTTCCTAGTTGACTATGACAAAGTATATATCCAAGACATCAAGCCTAGGGTTACATGGGTGAAACCTATTGCATATGAGGTTAAAATAGATGAGACCAGAGACATTATTGAAGCTCTTGTAAGTGATCATGTTGATCAAAGCACCATAATTTGGTAATTATGAAGAATATAAGGGAAGAATATCATTGGAAATTGAGATTCCTAAAATCCTGAAGAAAGGAATTGAGAAGTTTGGAAATAAATATGGCAAGCCATCAGACTCTCCTCCTTCGATCACTGAAAGCAAAGAGGATGACATAAAAATAGAAGAAGAAGAATCTAAGAAGGAAGAGAAAGAGGTAGAAGCAGATCCTCCTAAGAAGAAGAGGCTAGCCCCCAAGAAAACACGAAAGGGCTCTACCCCTGTCTACACTGCAAAAAAACCTAGGAGATCTATAAGAAAAATGATATTTCCTAAAGAAGATGATGAAGAAGATACAATTACAATTAAAGAAGCCACCACTTACCTTTGAATAGAAGGTGGAAGAATTGAAAGGAGGTAGTGGTATGGGATTGCTTGAATCACTAAAGTATGCTTCTGGAAGTAAGGATGAGTAGAAGATGATTAAGGATGCATTAGTAGAGAAGATGGCAAGATGGAAGTATGATCCATTTGAATTGAAAAGCTGTATGAATGAAGACCTTCTCAAGGCAATCACCATTCACTAGAACAATGTAGTTCAGATTGAAAAACACATAAGGAAATAGACCTTGAAGAAAGTCATGCCTACTATGACTGATAAAGAGGTAAAAGATGCTATGTCTAAAAATGAGAGTAATCACACTCCAAAGTTTAGGACTTTTCAAATCTTGAGAAAGAAAATAGAGGATGTTGTGCAGACCACAAAAAATATATGGAAGTCAATTTTTGATGACAAGGGAGATGATAAGATAGAGAAATAGAGTATAGACCCTTGTGTATATGATAAAGATGAAGAATTACCTGAGGTATAGACCATTGAAGAATCTAATGCAGAACAAATCAAAATAGAAGTGATGGCATCCCTACCCCAATCACCTATTCAGAGTATCTTATCTCTAAGAAAGGAAAAGGTCATAGAGTCTACATCAAGTTTGGTAGGAACTGAGCATTAGTCTCTACCTACTACTGGGCCAAGCCAGGCTAAGTCACCTAAGAACATTGTGAATATTTCAATAGTTGATACTGATTTTGTAGTTGGTGAATTAAAAATTAATGACCTACTTTAACTGAACACTGAGGACAAGGATGATGATGGAAAATCTAAGGAAATCATTCCTTCACCTCACCCCAAGGTCAAGGGAAAAGAAAAGGAAAAAATTACTGATGAATTTGACCTTGAGGAAGACATTGTGATTCCAAATTGGGATCTTTCTAGCCAGACAATCATGCAGATGGACATCCTTGGGGAGCTATGGAAGAAAAGAGAAAAACAACAGAAATTCTGAGCTGAGAAGAAAAGGAATAGAGTGTTAGAGTACATCAAAGGTATATTCCTTGATTCACTAGAGATTGAAGTCAATGACGAAAACTCTATAATGGGCCAACTTGTTGACATAGTCCACAAGTTTAATCATGATCTTAGTGGTTAGGAGAAATTACTGCAAAAGCCAAAGAGAAAATTTCAGAATAAGGTTCTAGATAATGTTGTAGGTAAGATTGCAATAGATCAAGTGAAGTTATCCACCATCATTAGCTCTCTAGAAACCACTGTGAATAATGTTGTGGCATTATTTATAAAGTTGAGTGACAAATCCAATTTTACCATGGAAATAGAGGATAAGCTGACAAAGATTGATAATGATTTGAAGGCAAGTGCAACCCAGTTATTACTTAATCCTAGTTCAAGTTCAGCACATTTTGTTAAGATCAAGTATCTGACTGATCTACAGGCAGAGCTACTGGGGGAAGAAGGAAGAACAAGGGAATCCCTATCAGCTATATAGAGACAAATCCTTCCTCATATGGATTCCATGCAAAAACATATTGCTCATGCAAAGACACTTATCCATGATAACAACTTTTCAGTTGCAGAGCTTATGGTGGAGTTGTCTGCAGAAATTCAGATTGAGTTGCATATCCTGAAGGTGTTACAAGACAATTGGGACAAGACTTTGACTCAAATTTTGAAGGTACATAGTGATTTACTTTCATATTTTGGTATTTCCTTATAGATATGATTTTTGGCATTTGTGTCAAAAACAAGGGGGAAAGATAGAATTTGTATATATATGAGGAAATACATGTACAGAGAAGAGAAAGATATATATAGAAGAGTTCCAAAAATATTTTTGGAAAATAAAAAATAGAGTCAGTTGTAACCGAGTTGCAGAGTAGTAGTCAAAACCGAGCAAGTACCCAAGCACATGGTAAGGCGGAGTTTTGACTTAGCAGTTTGATCAGAATTTTGGTATGATAAGTGTTTTTATAACTAATGCCAAAGGGGGATATTGTAGACCTTATGGAAATACATGTTTTCAATTAGTGTTTAAACACTTAGTCATTCATATGGTTATAGTGTTGATCGAGCCAGCATCTTGAAGTGTTACCGGAGCTAAGCAGTTTCAGTGTCAACCGAGAAGTTAGTTCCAAACACTATCAAATGAGTCACCAGTGTTACTCAAGTTGCATACCATCTCCAAGTGATCATTGTGGCCTAAGCACCCAGTGTCAATTGAGTGCCAGATTTGGCAGTTCACTATGTCGTCAGAGTAACAATATATCACCCGAGTGGATTACTAGACCCGAGTATCAGCATTGGGCCGACTTAGTACATATTGTTTGATACTATTTAATATGATAAGTAGCTGACTTATGGAGGTAATTGATTTGGATAAGATATATATGTAAGATACTTTGTTTATCCAAATGATGTAGTAGATAATAGATATATGAATCAATTACAAATGAAAAAATGAAGTAGCAGAGTGATTAGAAGGCTACAATAGTATAAAGGAACAATAGAGACTCATCTATCACATTTAGGTGATCAGTATTAGTTCAAAGGATCTTATTCAACAAATCATAGTTGTATAGAATATCATTCACTGGTTCATCCTAACAGGTGTATCAATCAAAATCCTTTAATAGGGTGGACTTAAACATCCTTCACAAATATCCTAATAGAGTGCATACTTTACTGTATTGTATAAATATTTTCACAAGGTGGACCTAGTATTCCTTATTTCTCCTAACAGGGTAGACCATTAGAAGTGGTCAAGTGTAAACCTTAACCAGCCAAATTTATTACTGCAGTTCTAAAACTTGTGAGTACCATCCTCACCCCAGTTTTTCTTTCTATTTGGAAAGTTTCTTGGTAACCAAATATTGTGTCAAGTGTTATGAATGATTATTTCTTTTCTTTTCCATACATGCAATTAGATTAGAGAATCTAATAAAGGATAAAAGAGAATAATTTTTATTGGTTCCTAATTCACCCCCCCCATCTCAGTCACCTTCCTTACAATATATTTCCAACAATACCATGGAAATTCATGAAATCCAGACTTCTAGGGAGTGATAAGGAATTTTTCTACTTAGGATACCTCCTCTAATCCTCTGAACAAATTTGAGCACTTCACTCAAAGGTTTGGGTCGCAAACACCAAAACTATCATATTCACAAGTAGCCCTAACCAATCAATTTTTCAAGGACACCTACCAAATTCCCAAAAGAAAACCTTAAAAAAATTATAGAATTAGATACTCTTTTGAGATCTTAGTCAAACTCCAAAGGATTAGGTCCCAACTCTTCTTCTACACCTCCATACCCTCACCAAAGGACACAAACCTAATAATCCTAATTAGGACTAGTTTCCAAAGAGATTCCTAAGAAATGGGTTCACAAAACCAATATAATCACCTGGATATGTTCTCCTACCATTAAATTCATTTTTTCCACAATTCAATTGATCCTAATCACTCACTAGTCTGACCGTCTCATCTATTCTCCTTGTTTCTAGACTAAACACATGGGCTTGTTTAGCCTAAGGCTTGGTGGAAAATCACCAACCCATGTACCCTGATCCTGCCCTTAAGAATTATTAAATTACACCACCCTCACATTCATTCCACTAGGATTCATGGATTTTCCATGGTGGCATTGCAAGTTAGGGCTTCATCTCTCACTGACCCTATAAACAAGGGCTTCTTGGACTGTATTCACAAGTTTGAACACAACTCTCACCAAAGTCCAAAAAATTGTATTATGATAGTGAATCACAAAAATATGAAAATCCTTCAAAGTTTCATCAATGATAGTCACAAACAGATTGTACAGTACAAAAAATCAAAGAGTTTAAGCAAAAATAAGGGTTTTATTCATTTAAATCTCCACGAAACTTCATACATCAACAAAAACCTATCATGGATGATCATATTAGTCCTAAATAGGCCTCTCCCAAAGGATACAACTATTTCTCAAATTTTTGTGGCTGTTGGTTGCCAAAATGCAACTTCTCGAGCAACTTTTGAAAAGTTGCATAGCAATTTTTAAATGTTGCTTGACAAGATTTACATCTTTTGAGCACTATTTAAAAAATATACTATAATTATTATATATGAGGTTTTAGGCTCTTGAAAGCCTTTAAAAACATCATTTATACCTAGATATACCTTCAAAACACCTAAAGACCCTATTCTACCCTTAATATGCCTTTTGGTCAAATTAGGACGCTAGGCTTATAAAACACCTTAGAGCCTATTATCCATACAATTGGGTCCAAGATTACATAATGGATGATCTAATTGGATCCAAACCTATATGCCTTACTTGGAAAATTAGAGACTTTGACTCTAGTTTGTTCAATGGCTTCAGCATCATCCAAGTATCATCTTTTAGGGGTTTATACTTCCATTGGACTAGGTATTCATAGTATGTATGTCTCCTTGTTGTCTTCCTTACCCCCTTGTCAAGGACACACTCAATCTCAAATTTTGACTATTTAGGTAGATCTTGCACCAAATTTTTAGTTCTCTCCTCAGATTGGCCTATATCAAAAACATCTCCAGCAGTACCTTTATATGCGTAAATGTCAGAAACATTAAAAATAGGAGAAAGACCAATATCAGGAGGAAGAACAATTTTGTAGGCATTATTGCCACACTTCTTGTGGATTTTGAATGGTCATGTCTTCCTCATCATTTACTTAGTTAAATTCTCTTTTGGAAGCCTCTCCATTTTGAGATCAATCATCACCATATCTCCCACTTGAAATTGTACATTTCTTCTCGTCTTGTTTGATTCTTGCTTATACTTATATGTGGTATGTGTTAATTTATCCCTCACTTGCTGATGAATATATCTCATCACCTCTGCAAAATATTTTTCATGTGGGCTTCTCCTTTCCAAGTCTCTCACATTGTTCAACACCCAAACACCTCTTGGGTGTGCCCCATAAACAATCTAGAATGGGCTCAAGCCGGTGCTCATATTCATTTTATTAATGTAGGAGAATTATGCTTCAGGGAGGATAAAATCCCAAATTTATCCATGTTCTTTTTTTATATATATTAATAGGTTCTAAAGTTACCTATTAACTACCTATTTTTTCCATTAGACTAAGGTTGGTAGGTTGGTTAAAAAGACAAACTTGTACCTAGTCTCTTCCAAAGAGTTCTCCAAAAGTGTCTAATGAACTTGGGATCTCTATCTAAAACCATAGATAAAGGTAAACCATGAATTCTAATTACCTCCTTGAAGAAAATACCTGCAACATGGGATGCATCATGGGTAATTTTACAAGGTAGTAAGTATGCCACCTTGGAGAATCTGTCCACCACAACATATATACTATCATGACTCAATTTTGTCCTTGAAAGTCCTAGCACAACGTTAATTCTCACTAAATCCCATGGTTTAATTAGATTAGGTAAAGAAGTATACAACCCTACATTTTAATGAATCCATTTATCCTTTTGACAAACCATGCACTCTTCAAAACAATTTCTAATGTCTATTTGCATCCTTGGTCAGAAATAGAACCTCCTAATAAGTTCAAGTGTTTTATCAACCCCATAATGTCCTGATAGACTACCACAATGTTTTTCTATTACAATGTTTTCTCTCATTGAACATATAGGAATGCAAATTTTACTCCCTCTGAATAGTAACCCTTCTTGTAAAATAAAATTAGAGAACTCCATGTGATACTTGTCCCACATTTCCATTCACACTTGATATGCTTCTTTGAATTCTTCATCCCCTTGGTACATGTCCTTCATTGAATTGATTCCAATGTTTTCCAATTGAATTTCCCTTACTGTCAAATCCCTATTTTTAAGAGCATCAACCACCTTATTGGTTATCCCTTTCTTGTGCTTAATGGTGAAAGTGAGGGCTTGTAGATACTTCATCCACTTCATGTGTCTATGGTTCAACTTCTCTTTCCTTTTCAGAAAACTCAATGCATGATTGTTAGTAAAGACTACAAATTCCTTGGGTAATAAGCAATGTCTCCATTTTCTCAGAGACAAAACCATGGCATAAATCTTTAGATCATAGGCTGAATAGATTTTTTTCTTATTTTCTCACTGAAAAAGACCACATGCTTACCCTCTTGACTCAAAATGCCTCCTATAGCCCTATTACTTCCATCACTTTCAATTGTGAAGACCTTATAGAGATCTAGCAACACTAAGATGGGTTAATCTTCTACCCTCCTTTTAAAACACTCAAAAGACTTATCTGCATCACTAGTCCAAGAAAATTGACATTTTCTACCCCCTTTTATAGTGTCAATCATGGGTGCACATACACCACTGAAGTTCTTTATAAAGTTTCCTAGAAAATCTTGCAAGACCATGATAACTTCTTACCTCACTTGCATTTCTAGTTGTTGGCACATTTATTATTTATTCCACCATTGAGGGATCCATCTTGAGACTCCCCTTAGAGATCATGAAACCAAGAAATATTAACTCTTCTAGAAAGAAGACACATTTTTCCAAATTTATCTTCAACTGCTCCTCATTCAACCTTTTCAAAACCAAATCCAAGTGCATTAGATGTTCATTTCTATCCTTGCTAAAATCGACATGTCACCCAAATATACTACAAAAAAATGATTTATAAAAGGTTTGGGGACTTCATTTATGAGTCTCATGAATGTTCTAGGGGCATTAGAAAGGCCAATGGCATAACCAACCACTCGTAGAGACCTTCATTCATTTTGAATGAATTTTTCCACTCATACCCCTCTCTTATCGTGATTTTGTGGTAGCCACTCTTAAAATCAACCTTAGAATAGTACTTTTCTCCTCCTAGATAGTACATTAAGTCTTCTAACTGGGGCATGGGAAACCTATATCTAATTGTAATATTGTATATGGATCTTCATTTTGTACATAACCTCCATGTCACTTCCTTCTTTGAAGCCAAAACTGTAGGGACTGCACATGGAATTATGCTTCTTCTTATGAATCCTTTGTCTAGTAACTCTTGTATTTGTCTTGCAATTTCCTCATTCTGAATTGGTGTCATTTTTTAGGCTACCCAGGGATAAGATCTATACAATAGCTAACATCTCTATTGGGTGGATATGTCTCTTGTATGTTTACTGCAACTACTCCTTTATATATGTCCAACACTTTGTGTACCTCCTTGGGACCTACACTCCTTTCTTGTATCTTTTTCTCATAATTATTCTTCACCACTTCCTTTGGATTCATTACTATAGAAAATCATGGGGTATCCTTGTCCTTGAGAGTCTTCATGAATCTATTTTCATCTACTAACATGATACTAGTCACTATGTGTTTATCCTTACCATCATCAGGGAGTGGGGTCATAGAGTAACTCGTACCATCCTTGGTCATATAATAGACATTTTTCTTAGTATCATGTTGTGCACTCACATCATACTTCCAGGGTCTTCCTACAAGTAAGTGAAAAGCATCAACCTCATTCACACCACATAGTATTATGTCCCTATATTCACCTATTTAGAACTCTACCCAAACTTTATCTTTTATTAGGGCTTGTTGTTTTTTATTCAACTAGGGGAATTTTTAGGGTTAAGGGTGAGGAATATTCTACAAACCAAGCTTATTAACCATTTCTATTGATGCAACATTATCAGTTGATCCTGAATCTACAATAGCTTTACATAATTTTCAACTTACCTTGCATGTAGTCTTGAATATAAACTTTCTCTGTGGGGGCTCCTTTGTAATTGGCACCTTTAAGATGATCCTATTGAACATTAGGAACTCCCCTTGGTCTAGATCTATAGGTCTTGAGTTTGATTGTATGTTTTGGTTGTCTTCCTCGCACGGCAAATGGATTCTTCTTTCTCCCCCTTGATTGTTTGTCCCTATCCTCTTGGGACATATAACAAACTAGTGACCAAACTGATTGCATGTGAAACATGTGCTAGTGAATACACTTGGTCATCTACCCCCAAATCTTCCTCTATTACTGAACCTTCTTCCCCTAAATTTTCCTTTGTGTCTTGACTCTCCTTCTTGATCTTGGTTACTTGACTCTCCTTCTTGATCTTGGTTACTTGACTCTCCTTCTATCCTAGGAGATGCTCCTCTTCCACCAAATCTGCCTCTTCCTCTAAAGTTTCCTCCTCTTTATTTATTATGGTTATCTCCCTTTCTCTTTTAGTATTCTTCTATCCTCGGTTCCATTTGAAAACACTTGTGAACTATCTCAAGATTGAAGAGACTAGGTTCATCCTGAATATTGTATCTAAGGTCATTCAGATACCTTGCCAACTTTTTCTTCTCACTTTTAGGTACCCTTTCTCTTAGAGATGTCCTATGAAACTCCAAAGGATTACATCATGACTCTTCTCTTGCACCTCCAAACCCTCACCAGAGGACACAGACCTAATAGGACTAATTTTCAAAGGGGGTCCTAAGAAATGGGTTCACATAACCAATATAACCACTTGGATATGTTCTCCTACCCTTAAATATATTGTTTCCACAATTCAACTTATCCTAATCACTCATTGGTATGACTGTCTCATCTATTCTCCTTGTTTCTAGACTAAACACATGGGCTTGTTTAGCCTAGGGATTGGTGGGAAACTCACCAACCCATGCACCTTTAATCTTCCCTTAAGGATTCTTACATTAAACCTCCCTAAGTTTTATTCCAAAAGGATTCATGGATTTTCCATGGTGTAATTTCAAGTTAGGGCTCCATCTCTCACTAGACCCTATAAACAAGAGCTTCCTAGACTGTATTCACCAATTTGAATACAATTCTCACCAAATTCCACCAAATTGGTTCAAACCAATTTCATTTTAATATTAAATCAAAACACTATGCAAATCCTTCAAATTTTCATCAATGATAGTCACCAATAAATCGTACAGTACGAAAAATTAGAGAGTTTAAGAAAAATTAGGGTTTTATTCATTTAAATCTCCACCAAACTTCATACATCGACAAAAACCTATCATGGATTATTAGATTGGTCATAAATATTTCTCTCCTAATGGATACAACTATTTTTCAAATGGTTGTGGTGATTGGTTTCCAAACTGCAACTTCTCGAGCAACTTTTGAAAAGTTGCATGATAGCTTTTAAATGTTGCTTGACAACATTTACATCTTTTGAGCACTTTTAAAAAAATTGACTCTAATGCTTCTATATGAGGTTTTAGGATCTTTAAATCCTTTTAAAACATCATTTTTATGTAGATCTACCTTTAAACCACCTAAAGACCCTATTCTATCCTTACTATGCCCTTTGGTCTAATTAGAACTGCGGGCTTATAAAACACCTTAGAGGCTATTAACCTTACAATTGGGTCCAAGATTACATAATAGATGATCCCACTAGATCCAATCCTTTATTAATATCTAAAAAACACTTTATTAAATTATGGTTCCCTTAGACAATCAAAGTCGATGATCACTCCTCCGACCATCTCCATTGATCCTCTGCCTCTTCCTGCTCCACCCTCTACTCCAACAGAGTTTAGTGGTTCCTTTCATTGTCTCTCTCATAGCCCTTCTAGACTTGATGATTTTTGCATTGCCGGGCCAAGGAATAATTCACTTTTTCTAGGTGACCTTTACCCATATTTCAACTTTGAGTCATCCTTATTGCGTAATACATTTTCCTCACTTGGGGATGAGGACACTATGAATGAATTTTTTTAATGGATTTTCTCTCTTGGAATGTTAGAGGTCTTACAGACTGCCACATAAAGTATATATTTAGAGATGTTTGTCATCAAATTCCTCATTTTGATGTTTTTTTCCTTCAGGAAATCAAGATTGTGGGATTTCTTCTTTCTCCTTCTTGTAGAGTCATTTATCCCCAGAGTTTGTTTTTCTCATCCTCACATGAGGCTGGTAGAGGAGGAGTAGTTACATTATTGGCTCCATGTTGTAAAAATGTCATTATTGACCATGGAGAAGACCCTACACATAGGCTGGTGTGGATTCCTTTTAATATTAATAATCACCACTTTGGTGTTATTAATCTTTATGCTCCCAATGACACTTTAGAAATATATTTTTTATGGTAATGGATTGTTGATTCATTGCCACTTTTCAATTGGGTTTTATTTGGTGATTTTAATATGATTGAGGTGGCTTCTGATAAGGATGGAATTTCACCTTTTTTTTGGACAACTAGAGAAAGAGATGCATGGTTTTACATGAGTAATAAATTGGGTCTTTCTAATCCCAATCTCAATCATTGCCTCCCACATGCAGCTTGGCATACTTATATAAATTATCAAGTTAGTTCTCAAAGGGTTTTTAAGAGGCTTGATCATGGCATGATCTCCTCTGAATATTTTTTTTTCATTTGGGACTTCCCAATATCTGCCAATTTTTCCTTTGCCAGACATTACCTTGTCAGGCCATCTTCCCATTAAATTATGTATTGAATCGACTGTTCACAACCATGTTCCTAGCCACCTTTCTTTTCTCAACATGTCATTCCTCAATCATCCCACAACTCTAACCCACATAAAGAATGTTTGGAACCTTCAACCTAGTCTAATTCAATTGTCAGGGTGGATTTCATGGTGGAATGTAGTCATTACTCACACTATGATATTTCTTCAATTTTATGACAAATAGTTGGCTTATTTCTGCTACCTATCCTATGCTATAACTACCAACAATTTGTGTGTGGCAATTGAAAATTTGGAAGCTCGTCCTTTCTACCCAAAATTACAACTTAAGGTGGTAGAAATCAATCATGCAAAATAGGTTGCCAACATTCTTCTAGGGGAGCTCAAATAAATGCATGTCTTCACTAGTTGAAAGTGGGAGATCGCACTAGTAAATATTTTTATCTTCACTACCTCCCATGCATTCCAATTAAGAGATTAAAAGGATCAAGGATGGAAACACAATTCTCACTGAGCTTCTAGATATTTTGAAATATTTTTTTGCACACTACAAACAAGTTTTCATGACCTAGGATTCCACTCCTGCCTCTCATCAAGCCTTCAACGACTGCTTAGCCTATTTTCCAAATCATCTCTCACACTCTTAATGAGTTTTTTTGTGATAAGACTTTTTATGTTCAAGCCCTTAGGGAGGCTTTCTTCTTCATGCTTAACAATAAGTCCCTAGGGTGTGATGGCTTTCCATGTGATCTTTATAAGGCCTTGTAGGATATTTCAGGGACTGGCCTTCATAATGTCTATTTTGAAGAATTGCATACTAGTACCTTGCGTGATCAAATTAATAGAGGAAATATTAAATTCATACATAAATCTGGTGATCCTAAGGACATTTTTAATTGGCACCCTATTACATTTCTCAATGTGTCCTACAAAATCATAGAAAAGGCCTTGTCCCTAAGAATTCACCATCTTCTTCCCCAAACATTTTTCCCTAAGAAAATAGGCTAGTTTATCCAATCTAGGTTCATCCTGGATAATATAAGTTATATTTGGGAAGGTATGGAATGGGGTCACAAATCTGGTCAGCCCATTATTTTCCTCAAAATTGACTTTTCCAAAACCTATGACCGTATTGAATGGATTTTTATTCTTTCCATGTTGTCTACTCCGGGATTTGGTCCCAATTTTATTTCTTTTATTAAAATGTTGTTTTTTTCAAATGCTAATGCTTGCATCATGATCAATAGCCACCATTCCTTTTGGCTTGCATCGATCTATTTGAGAAGATCTCCCTTTGGATCTATCTAGTGAACAATGCATTCACAAAGCCAGAGATTTTTTTCTAATTGGGGATGATTACATGTAATATTAAAGGATACATTTTATACCAAGGAATGATGTTTCAAAAATCAAAGCCCGTTGATAACTCCCCATCCATGCTCGAGCATAAAATGGGGGAGTAATGGAAGTTTGAAGAAAAATAATCCATATGATGACATAGCTGGTTGAAAGAAGATTCACGCAGACCCTCCAAGCACACCCAACGCATTACAAAGGAAGACATGGAATCATGAGATAAGAAAAATTCTATTTTTTAAGTCTCATATTGAGGGCGGTGTTTCCAACTTAGACAATCCTTTTGGTACCATGATGGTGTTTAGAAATATGAGAGCATCACACTAAGGATAGCACTAACAAAAGAAATTCGCAAACAAAGGTTTGATCTAGTATGTAGAAAAAAAATCTATGTCCATGGGGTCGTGGGTGTGCCCTGCCATCAATAGAAGAAAAATGATGAGAAAGCTAGCAGCCCATGAATATAGGAGTCTTAAATAAACACAAGGTGAGATTCTCCAAACAATAGAAGCTCACAATGGAAAACAATAGATTCTCTGATGAAAAAATATATTGCATTGCATAAAAGAAGGAAGAAAGTTTTGTCTCTACCCCTCCAATGCGCTTGGGTGCATTTTTCAACTAGTCAAGGAATGTCTAAAAAATTAAAACATCCCTCACCATGCCAAAACTGTGCCTAGTCACAGGTCACCGAAGTCAACGAAACTTCTCCAAAAACAAATTTTCCTTCAGCACATCCAAAAATGTGATCAAACACAAATAACATAAAGTGGAGGAAAGTAGATCATCTATTGGCATAGAATACTCTTAAATGGTAAAAATAAATATGCCTAAATTCACGCTATTAGCATCAATGGGAAATAATAGGTTGTGGCCAAAATAATTTGACATGCTTGGGAGGCTACCAGACCTTGGTTATGATGGAATGGCTATGGTTTCTACGATGGCCTCTCTTTTAACCTACAGAATCTCTGGTGGTCACCATTAATTAAAATGCAAGGTCTCCCTTTGGTGAGAGTTACAAGTCTCGATGCTTTGGGTCTTAATCATCACAGCCTACACACTCCTTGAGACCTCTTTAATCGAGAGACAATGTCTATTCAAATATGGGAGGATGCTTGTGCACATTTTGACCTTTTAAGACAAGATAGAGAGACTTTTGAGCTTTTGGTTTCTCTTTTTCTACCAGAGATTTCGCACAAGATTGGCATTACTAATCACACTCCATGGTGGAAGGAATCACGTTGGTACCCAGACACATCTTTTGAAAGATATCAACCTTAACAAGGATACCTTTGGATTTCTCGCCACTTTCCTATGGTGGAGGTTTTGAATCAGAGATGGCATATCCAATTTTCTCATTATACCTAGAGATTGTGTTTTATTACTACTTGGTCCACTATTATAGAACCTAAAATTGCACATTTCAATTGGTTTCTTTTGTTTCAATGGTTACCTTTAGTTTCTTGGCTTCACTATCTGGGTATTCTGGATCCCCATTTCCCTTTTTGTCATCAGCCTAAATCCTTTATCCACCTTTTCTAGTTCTCTCGGTGGGTATAAAACTATTGGTTCTAGATTCATATTTATTTTTTATAATTCTTCCCTTCCATGTTTACTTGGCCTTTAATTCTTTTTGGTGATCACCCAGATCTTCTATTTCCTATCCTACAAATTTGGCACACTTGCAGAATAGAAAATTTATTTTCAATTTGGAAAGAATTAAATTTGTCTCTTTTCTCAAATACTATTATTGATACTAATGTATCCTTATTTCTAAAGCATGTATTTGTAATAATTTTATGCTTCAGATTCAAGTCTAAGAAGATAAGGTTTCTCTTGAGGTTTCTCATTTGAAGGAGATTCTTCAACACTAGGGAAATTCCCCATGTACAGTGGCTAGAGTTCCACCGAATGCACCTACTTTTGGTACTCCTTCCCACTCCTGTGAGTAGCACCAACATTGTAGTGGTTCCATTTGAAGGAGATACTCTTAGTCTCATCCCCCAATCCATTAGTCCCCTCTACATCCTCTCTCTCCACATCTTTCACAGAAACCATCTCACCACCGGGATTCCCCTCCTGGTTGGGGACTTTGACCAATACCCACTTGGCCACCATCAACCTCTTCTGGTTGGCCAATGGATGGAACCATAGGTTTCACCTCGATGAAAGGTTTCCCTCATCTCTCTTTGGCTATTTCACCACATAGATATGAGAAGGAGGGGGATGAAGAAATGGTAGATGGATGTACTCCTTGAGACACTGAGCCTTCTTATATTTTCGGTTGGGGAGACATGAACAATAAGAAAGACTAATAATTTTTTCTTGGTATTTTCTAGGAAATTCCCATATGACAATCTAGTTTAGGGATTGGCCCCTTTTTTTAATTCATAAGTTTGAGAGGTTACTAGGTTTCCTCTCAAACTTTCATATGTTCTTTATTTAAGAAAAATTAGGTTTTGAGGGGACCCAAAACCCCTGACATCAAATTACAAAAGAAATTAAAATATAGTCTCTAAAATGACCCCAAAAAAGAACAAATTTTCTAGGAAAGACATTTCCAGCAGCACCAACCAGTAGCCAATGAGAAATGGATAGAAAAAAACATAGAAGACATAAAAAAAATACAGCACTGGAGGACACAAAAATAGAGGAAGAAGCTAGGATAACTCCTTTAGAACCTAAGCCACTTGATTTTCAATTATGGTGACTTCTTCAACCGTGTCCTTGAAAGACTTTGAAGCAGAGAAAACACCATGACTTCTCTTCTTCAAACTAGCATGTGTGTGTTTACAAGGGTCACCATCAGCATCCAACTCATTATTCCCCACACTCATAGTCTCTTTGATATCCATGGACTTTGACACCCTATTAACATCTTGCACAATCTTTTTCATTTTTACATCACTCTCTTTAAGGATGTCAATAAGATTTTCCTCATGGGTGTTGAGCTTACATGGAATCTCACCCACTTTCCCTTCCCACTTTTTCCTTTTGTTTATCTTGCTATTGTAACACCCCAAAATTGGCACCTAATAACCTAATCAATTTTGGTGCATTTTCTTATCTTCGAAGTCCTATTGTATTAGGAAAATTCTCCTCCTAATTGACTGAGTTTCAAATGCAGAAAACCCAAATTTGCATAAATCTGACATTACGCTTAATTCCTAAATCTCAAATGATTATTAGCTAAAATCCCTATGATTAAATGATTTAATCCTAAAGTACTA
>MU224552.1:4928530-4951671 GCA_018584345.1 Thuja plicata
TATATATATATATGTATATATATATATTTATATGTATATTTATATATATATATATGTGTGTGTGTGTATATATATATATATGTATCTATATATATGCATGTATATGTATATGTATATATATATGTATGTATATGTATATGTATATATATATATGTATATATATGTATATATATATATGTATATGTATGTATATATATATGTATATATTATATGTATATATATGTATGTATGTGTATATATATATATATATGTATGTATGTATGTATGTATGTATATGGGGTTGTGTTTGTATGAAAATTGTTGTAGATATATATTACCTCCTAATCCAAGACAAGGAGATCCCAATTGATCAACCGAAAGGAGACGATCAATGCTAAAAGGAATCAAGTGGTTATGGATAAAGAGGGGAAGGGGGTCTAATTTATTAATTCTAAAGTAAAATGATAGATCTGAAAGATTAGGATGAAATGAAACACTTATCTTGAAATGTAGGAGACCATGGAAATACTTGTTTTCTGGTGTCTGCATCGAGTTTCTGGAAATTTTGCAACTGAATCTGGAACAGAAACACAAAGATGGAGAAAACCCAGAAATATTTTTCTTTCCTGATCCAGGTCGACCTTGACCTAAATATGGGGGAACAATTGTGCCCCTTTATATCGACCTTGACTTGCACTGCTCTGACAGAAATTTTGTTTGTGCATCCTGAAATTTTGTCGAAAAGGGTATCTAAATCTACTCTATAATTTTCTATTTTGTACTTGTACCTAAAAGAAAAATGGTTTTTTTTGGGGGGGAGGGGTTTTCCTTAGTAAAACACTAATTTAGGAATTAACCTTGAAATCAAAACTAAAATGGAGAATGCTAGCAAGCAGTAGAAGTAGATCTAACAACGAAGCTATGATATTTAGTATATATGCAATTGTGTTTCAAATGTAAACAATTATGTTACTATGAAAGCTTAAACTCAACATTAAAAACCATAAATGAAAATCAAAACCTCCATGATTATATGCTTGGAATCCACCTTGAAGGAAGAAAGAATGAATCTTGAGGATGCACAAAGGATATTGAAGGAAGATCACACCACCACCATGATGGATAGATCTAGGGTTTGAATAATGAATCTTGAATACTTGAACTAGATCCCTTCAAAGGCTTTGAATGCTTTAATCCTTGATCTTCAATGGAGAACTTTAATGCATGAGAAGAAGACTTGAAAACCTTGATTGAACACTTGGAAGCTTGAATACTAGTCTATGGAACAAACTTCTAGAGAGGCCGACATATGATAATTAAATTCTAATTAGGCTCATACTCCTATAATTGGACCTATAATAAATATATTTTTAAGAGTCACCACTTTGAAGCCCAAAAAGGCTGACCTGGAAGTGGGAAAATAAACTTTTGAGTTTCCCCCGCTTTCGGCACACTTTCCAAAAAAGAAGGGGGACTTGGGTCAGGTTCGAGGTCAACCTTGACCTAGGTGAGGATTGAGGTTGACCTTGACCTAGGTCAAGGTCAAGGTTGACCTTGACTTAGGGGGTTAAGACTCGTGGAAAATATGTTAGGTGGGGAAAACAGTGCCCAGAGAAGCCCAATCAGGGTCCTAAACAGGGGCAGAAATTAGATGACAACATGATAATGTCCCAAAACATCCCCTAAGGAGGGATAAATAGTATTAACATGTAAGTGCTTCCATTTTAAGATGATACATTAATCCCCCACTTTAGCGGGTGTACGGAAATTGGACATACTCACAGTAAAGTTAGAAGAAAGACTCTAGTGGATCGCAATGAGGTAGACATCACTTAGTCAAGGACATGAGCCCCCAGGACAAGGATTATATCTCAACATACACGCACAAAGGAATGAAAACAAAGATAAAACAAATACAAAGCTAAAAGACACAAAAAAGATAGGTTAGTACAAAAACAAACCCAAACCAACTAGCAAAGGAAACCCTGCTAAGAAATGCTTCCTATACTAATATCATATTTGGAAAGCTATCGTAAAATAATAAATGAATACATAAGAAAGACAAGAGAAACACTATCAATAACATAGCTTCATGGTCTAATCCTACTAAAATGAAAGAAAAAGAGAGAAAAGAGAGAGGGATTGCCTCGCCCAGTAAGATGCCCACCTTATCGTGAATCACCAAGGAGCGAGAGCCCAAATGGTAGCCAAACCTAATTGTTTGCCCATAAAATATGCTTTGTATTTGTAATGCATCTTCTGACGACTTTTGGAATACCCATAGATCCACATTCTTGTATCACTATGGAATATAAAGTACATTTCTCTTCTAGATTTAGCAACTTATGTGCATTACCTTCCGAGGATTTAGCATATTTGAAATTGAAAATGTGTATCTTCTTCAAGATTTAGAAACTTATGTGTGTTACCTTCTGAGGACTTATAAAAAATAAAAATGTGTGTGTCTTCAGGATTTAACAACTTATGTACGTTACCTTCCGACGATTTAGAAAAAATAAAAATGTGTGTCTCTTCAGGATTTATCAACTTATGTGTGGTACCTTCTGAGGATTTAGCATATTGTAAAATGTAAAATATAGTATAAGGAAGACCCTATATATTCCCCCCTCCTTATTGTGGATACCTAATAGAAAAGATAAGGAAGAGAAGGAGGATACCTACTTCACAAAGTAAGGAGACATATTGTTAGCAATAATGTACACTATATTCTTAGCAAAGAGTATTGACCCTTACATCTAAGAGAATAGATGATCATGAAAAGGATATGTCACTTATGGAAAAATGATCCTCAAAGAGGAAGATATCTTATCAAAAATACCTCCACCATAGAGGAGTGATTTGGATAAAATATCATCTTTCAAAGAAAAGAAAAGAGAAGAGGGATAAAAGATTCAATTATCAATCCCCCTGCGATCAAGAGGAAGAGGAATCTTGGAATAAATGAAGCAAACTCTAATCCAAAGTAAGGGAAAGAGTTTATAAAGAACATAATTTGAAAAATAAAGAAGAGGTGATGACCTAGGACAATCACCTCTCATGTAAAAGGGTATCCATAGGCAAAACATAGATCAATATAAGGAAATAATGTTGCAGAATAAACAAATGCCACCAAGCTAAGGAAAGTAGATCCTTAGAGAGAAACAAGGAAAACCTTTCCCCCCAAGGATGAAAGCAAGGGATATACCAATCCGATCAAGATATGCTATAACATAGAGATATCTTTGCAAAACAAATGTCTTAGAAAAGATATCATGAATACTAGAAGAGAGCTATGGATGATTATGAGCAAAGGAAGGATGTACCATAATACAAAACCATAGGGATAAAATATAGAAATAATAACCAATTAAGCTCAAAAAAAAATACATGCTAAGAGCATAATGGATCCTATAAAAATGGAAGAAATGCCTCTTGCCCCCCAGTCAAGATACAAGAGGGGGAAAGATCTATATTATAGAAGAATGAGGGGTATTCCCCAGATGGAAATTATGTAGAAATTGTAATACTGTACGAGAGTGAGATATAATTCCTAAAGACGCTCTTTCTCTAACATACATCTTTAAATGAACACAATCAGCAATTAAATGTGTATTACTATAGTGAAAAGGATATTTATACTTGGAGAGAGCATCTTTCAGCATAGGTTTAAAGATTTCTTTCTTAGAATTCATTAACCGAACATACACCTTAGCCACATCTTGAGGGGTTTTAAGGTAATATAAGGAAGGTGTTGGAAGAAGAACATGAAGAGGAGGGCGACGATCAAAATAACTACCTTAAATTGAGATAGCGGAAATCCTAGACCATACCTATCTTTTTTATGGGATAGATGAACCAGATATTTAATACCTTATTCATTAACACCAATCCCTAAACCATTATAACCTTATTTAGCCACCATATTGTATCATGTAGTGTACATATCTTGTAAAGCTTCTATAGGAGGTGATTGATCACAGTGATCATGATAAAATGTTGTGTAAGGTGGAATGATAGGTTTAGAAGAAGTTTCTTTTCACTTCCCTTTAATATCATCATGGATCGGATAAGAAGGGGAAGGTAAATCAAAGAATTCTTGCACATCTGCATCATGAACCATAGTTTGAACCCCATCATAAGTGTGGGAAGAACTAGGGATAGAAGATGGAGAAATAGGAGTGGAAATATCAAGAATTGGATTAGGAAGCAGAGGATTAGGATTAGGAAGATTAGGAACTAGATTAGGAAAGATAGGATTAGGATTAGGAAGATTAGGAAATGGGGTATCATCTACCAAATTCTTCACATAATCCAAAAGAACAATAAGTCCTCCACACAAATTCTTAATGAAAGTTTTGAAAGTAAAAAGGCTACTATTAGTCAATCTCATAATAGCATAAGCAAGTGAAACATGAAGAGTGACAAACATAATGAAATGCATGATACTCTCATAAACATCATAAGTACTATAAAGAGATTCTAAGAGAAGAATAATGAGGAAAATAACCATACACCAAAGCATCTTAAAGGTCTTCATAGTGAATGAAATGCAAGAAATGTTTTTGTATTTTTATGAGTATGTAGAATCTTTTTCTTTTTTTTTTTTTTGTATTTTAAAATGCAAGAGCATAAAATAAAAATAATCTAATATGTATACAAAAGATAGTCTTAAGGAAAAGAGGCAAAGCATCTAACACCAAAATGAAAGAGTTGTCTATCACGGGTTCACCAAAATGTAAGATATATATATATATATATATATATATATATATATATATATATATATATGGGGTTGTGTTTGTATGGAAAATGTTGTAGATATATATTACCTCCTAATCCAAGACAAGGAGATCCCAATTGATTAACAAAAAGGAGACGATCAATGCAAAAAGGAATAAAATGGTTATGGATAAAGAGGGGAAGGGGGTCTAATTTATTAATTATAAAGTAAAACAATAGATCTGAAAGATTATGATGAAATGAAACACTTATCTTGAAATGTAGAAGATCTCAAAATACCTATTTTCTGGTCTCTGTATCGAGTTTCCATAAATTATGCAACCCTGATTTAGGAATTAACCTTGAAATCAAAACTGAAATGGAGAATGCTAGCAAGTAGTAGAAGTAGATCTAACAATGAAGCTATGATATTCGATAGATATGCAATTGTATTTCGAATGTAAAAAAATATGTTAATATGAAAGCTTAAACTCAACAATAAAAACCATAAATGAAAATCAAAACCTCCATGACTATATGCTTGGAATCCACCTTGAAGGAAGAATGAATGAATCCTGAGGATGCACAAAGGATCTTGAAGGGAGATCACACCACCATGATGGATATATCTAGGGTGTGAATGATGAATCTTGAATACTTGAACCAAATCCCTTTGAATGCTTGAATCCTTGATCTTCAATGGAGAACTTGAATGCTTGAGAAGAAAACGTGTAAACCTTGATTGAACACTTGGAAGCTTGAAAGCATGTAGAACCATGGATTCTTAAAAGTAGAGGATCATTTTTCTAGATTATGCATAGATGACATCTGATAGAAAATGAGAGGAGAAGGCTTCCTTATATACTAGTCTAGGGTGCAAAATTCTAGAGAGGCCGACATATGAGAATTAAATTCCAATTAGTTTCATACTCCTAGAAGTGGAACTCTATTAAATATGTTTTTAAGATTCGCCACTTCAAATCCCAAAACAACTGACCCAAAAGTAGGAAAATAAACTTTTGAGTTTCCCCTCGCATCTGGCACACTTTCCAAAAAAGAAGGGGAGCCTGGGTCAAGGTTGAGGTCAACCCTGACCTAGGTCAGGGTCAAGGTTGACCTTGACCTAGGTCAACATCGAGGTTGACCTTGACCCAGGGAGTTAAGACCCCTGGAAAATATGCCAGCTGAGGAAAAAAGTGCCCAGAGAGGCCCAATCAAGGTCCTAAATAGGCATAGAAGATGGAAAAGGGGTAGAAATTAGAGGAAAACATGACAATGTCCCAAACAACCCCTAAGGAGGGCTAAACATTCTTAACATGGAAGTTCTTCCATTTTAAGATGATACACTTATATCGTCGGAAAGCTCCTTCCAACGTAAACATTTTGGCAGAGGTTTTATTTTCTAATTTTTTTTGTCTCACTAGCCTTTTTTCCATTCAAAGAAGGTTCTTCTTTTTAGCACTTCTAGACCTCTAGAATGAGCATAATGACTCCATTTTTTGCTCACAAATAGGTGTCAGAAAGTTCTTGATGAGCTCTCTTCATATCTAAGACTCTTTTTCTAGATAAATTATTTAGGTATTTTCCATCTTATTTTGAAGCATTTATTATACTTTCTATCCTTATCAATGATAGATTCAGATTCAGTTGAGCTTCTCACTCCTCATAATCTC
This sequence comes from Thuja plicata, assembly GCA_018584345.1. NCBI lineage: Eukaryota > Viridiplantae > Streptophyta > Pinopsida > Cupressales > Cupressaceae > Thuja > Thuja plicata. Next base: position 4,934,902 of record MU224552.1, read on the forward strand.
CATGTGTGGAAATATTGTATGAGTCAGATTCTCGGATCATGATGGTTATGGTCTTGTTAAAAAACATTCATCCAGTCTTGACTCCTCCTTTCGAGGTCATTTATCACAAGAATAAGATCAATGAGGCCATGGGTGTGCTTTCTCTACGTGTTTCAAATAGTTTTCTCTTCCATCTTGCTGGGTGTGATACCCCTCTTGATATATGGGAGAATTTTCAGGCTCTCTTTGGTAGAGTCAATGAGTTCATGGCACTTTAGATTGAGGAAAAATTGATAGCTTTGGGCCCTAAGACATTTACTTCTATTCAGGATTTCTTGACAAAATTCAAATCTATCAGATCTATTTTGTAGGGGTGTGGGAAGAATAAGATAGACATGGAGTGCATTTACCCAATTCTTTCTAAGCTTCATGGTCCCTTTAAGATATTCTCTTCTACCTTGCATTCTACCATGGATGTTTTGGGTTCACGCTTCACCATGACTACATTTGATGTGTTCTATGATTGTTTGACTCATGAGTAGGCAAAGCTATCTCAACTTTATTCTCTCATAGGATAATAGAACCATGCATTGGTATCTCACCCATGTTCAGGAAAGCCATAGTAGAAACATATATCAACAACCACAGAGTCTAGGAAGGATTCTAGTTCTCAACACTCCTTTGTCCCACCTCCTCCTAAGGGGGGAAAATCAAAGACAGAAATAACTTAGTGTACTTATTGTAAAAATCCCAATCATGATGAGTCTCATTGTTATGAGAAGAAGATAGATGGATATGCAAAACAAATTTCTAATTTTCAAGATCTTCTTCAGAAGAGAAACATTGATATTCCTTCTTCTCCTTCTCACATGTCTTCTTCTTCATCATCATTCTAGATAGATGGATGGGACAATGGAAAGGGTCATTCATTATGTGCAACTGCTATTCCACACTCTTCTAGATGGCTAATGGATTCTGGTGCTTCACACCATATGGTATCTTCTTGGGATTTATTCTCATCTTTTGAGGCTCCTCCTACCCCACACATTTTGATGGGGAATAACATTGTTATGACTGTATGTGGGAAAGTTTCTATTGACATTGATGATGGTGCTTTCCATGATGTACTATGTGTACCATTTTTGTCCTCTAACCTTCTCTCTATATATCAAATTACTCACAGTGGAATATGGAAGAGAGTTGAGTTTACTCTAGATTCAGTACACATTAGAGATAGTGAGACAAGCAATATTGTTGCAACAGGGATAGTTTATCATTCTTCCAACTTGTACTCCTCTCATTTTGGTCCACTATCTCCACTGTCAGATAATAGCTCTTTGTTTTCATGAGAGCCTATTGAGGTGATGTCGGGTCACTTTAAATTACGTGTTGTTCCTCAGACTAGTGTTGTGACTTTTACACCTCCACCTCCTATGGAGTTTACATCTATTCAGCATGATTCTTCTTCAACATTACCTGACATTAATACTCCATCATCGAGCCACCAAGTCCAGTTTTTGAGGATATATTAGAGGAAATTCATCTCCTCTTAGATGATAGATTCAACACATCTATTGGCCCACCTTCATCAAAGATTCCATTATAGGAGTCTCTTGCATTCTCTTTTGAGCATCAACTAGTCCTTCTAGTTTCTCCTCACATTCAGGGGTTTCCCCTTCTTCATCCAGCACCTTTTTTTCTTCTGTAGTGGAGCGATATTGGTCCAATCATTGACACAGCGGTTCTATCATTCTAGGGGGGCTTTGGAGTCTTGATCCTCTCTCATGGAGGGTTGGTTGTACTTATGGTGTTGAGATATATTCTCTTGAGCCATTTCTTTTCTGCATGTTTTTTCCATCTCTTTTTGGAGTAGAGTTTTTTCCCATGTAGTTTTCTTTATTTCTCCACTTTACAAAGATTTGGTTGTGATTGGGTACCTGATCAAGCCTTGTTATCAAGACCCAAGTTTCCTTATTTTAGCAGTTGTTTCTAGGTTTTAGCTTCTCCCTAAGTTTATATTAAGGGGGGTGTTAGACTAATTAGTTGTTTTACTTATTAATTAAATCATTATTGATTTAATTATTAAGTCACTCATTATCTCTTGTTCACTTAAGCTAAAATTTTGGTATCTCATAATTAATTCTTTACTAATTATTATCATGCAACCTATGTTTCTCCACCTTCTAGTGTTCAATCTCCTTATAAGGATTGATATATTTGTATTTGATTATTCCCTCTCTAAATTAATATTTTTTCGTTTAGATAATTTTGAGTTTTGTCTTGAAGCTTTTCTTTTGTAACAAGTTTTTTGCATATAGTGGATCTTGGTGGTTGAACTCTTTTAATTTTAACATTAAAAACCATATTTTGAGAGGGACCTAGAACCCCCCTAAAACCTATAGCTACTTGATATAACACAATCTATAACAATAACTAATCAGCAACACAAGAACAACAACCTAGAAAGATATCAACAATTAAAACACTTGCCGAAATACTACGGGCCTAAGCCTAACTAGTCCTAGAACAAGGTTTTCCAGACTCACTAAACCTTGAATATAATAAACCATGGGTTTTACCAGGCACCCATAACCTAAGAGAAAGGGGTTTTGATAGGCTCCCCTAACCTTAACAAGCAACATAAAAATATTAAACATTGAGAAGCATGTTGAGGAATCAATGGGTTTTATCAAGGCACCCAATACCATCATAGGGTTTTGAAAGGCCCCCCAAGCCTACACTAGGTACCCAAAACCTAGCCTTGGGGTTTCATCAAACTCCCCAAACCACTCTATTGGTATTAACCAGGGTAAGTGCACCAAGATAATGTGCAAAAATGGGGGCATAAGTGACTATTTTTTTTTCTTGAAATTAGGTAAACCTTAAATTCAAAGAGAAATTTGAGGGTCATGCACTCAAAATTAGGAGTTGTGAAAAGAATAAGAATTGTATTACTCTGAATCTAGTTTCTAAACTACTAATTTTTTTTAAAATGGATATTATTTAGAGGGTCAAGCCCCATGTGCATGAAAATTTGTTCCTAATTTTTAAAGAAAAACATAACATAGTTGATTTTGTGCGCTTCACAAAATATATAGTTGGATTTACTATTTTTCAAAACTATTTGGTAGAATGGTAGGTAAGAGTGACATCTAGAATTTGTGTATTTTTTTTTAAATTTTTGTTGAGTGATTTTTTAATGATTTTTGAAGTGGCTACATCCAAAAAATCTAGTGCATGTTCGTGTGCTAGGCATAACTTGCATCAAAACAAAAAATGAAAAGTTTCCTTTTTGAAAGTGTATAGAATCAAGTGTAGAACAATAATATGTAATTTATTTTGAATTTGGTCAGCTAGATAAAAAATTATTAACAAAATGGTAGACATATGACTCTAAGGACTGTAAAAATACTAGTAAAGAAAATTAAAGTTTACTATGCTAATTGAACATCCCCACAATAGGTAATAATAATCATGCCAAAGCTTCTCCTAGGAATAGTGTATTCAAAATAAGGATTACTTTTCCTATCATGAAGTGCATTTGAATTGTCAACCCAGGGATGTATACTTGGAATGGGACAACACAATCTATGCACTTAGTCTCTCAAAGAGTCATATCATCTATGTTGCAAGAAGGAAAAATACATAAAAGAGACTTACGCTATTGTTGCTGGAAATTAAACACACATTGCTACTTAATTAAATTAATGATGACAACTGAAAACTCATCTTAAGCTTATTTTATCAACCCAAAGAATTCACTATAATTATCTTTGCAAGTGCTACAGGAACATATATGAGTTATAATGTTGCAGGAGAAAATAGTAAACTCTACTTAAAATGTTGTAAATGCTAAAAGAAACTCTAACCTAGTCTAATCTAATCCACCTCCCAAGTGATCCCCCTTGGTTGGATTCTACTAACTACTAACTACTAACACATAATATAGCTCAAAATCACTCCTTCATTATATTTCCAGAAACTGATTACATCATAGTAAAACAATACACCAAATGAGAAAGAGTAACTTTGTTGTGCAAATGCAACAATAGTATACTATCCAACTAACTACAAACTAACAATAAAATCTCTTAATATAGAGGACTGATGTTTGTTCAAAGAATAACTATAAGGTATAAATATTTCATGCCATATAGAAAGGATAATGTAACAGCCCACGACAAAAGATCATAAATACTGGATAATCGCTTCATCAGAGTATTGACCATAGAGAAAATATAGCAGAGTCATGTTCTTATATTCACTGAGATGATGGTTCCCTCAATTTAATAGGCATATCTTGTGGTGTCATAATGGTTCTCCCCATCGCAGCTGGGACTTTGTCATTTCCTCTTCAATGTTTTCAATCCACTCTCAAGCCACTCCTCTTTTCTAGCAGGTTAGTAGCACATGCAGATATATATTCAAGTCAACTATTCAACTCAATATAAATATTAGAACACACATTCAATTTATATGAAATACTATGATAGATATATAATATTTAGAAAAATTTGTCACTACTAACTACCCATAGGCTTTGGTGGTCTTGACTGTACTTATAGCATGATCATAGGTTCAAATACTAAAATTTTCACAAGTGTTTTAGAAATGTATTAAAACATAGTATAAAATCAACATAAAATAGAGACAAATTACAACTCATCTCTAATATTGTTCAAAAATAGAAAAATTTATATGGTTAGAAAGATGAGAAGATGTGGGAGATTATGGTGGTAATTTTACACATACCCACTTGATGACATGTAAACGTAATGAAAAGGAAGTTCATAAATCATCATAGAAGATTAAAAGACATGTAAAGGGAGAGAAATAGAGAGAAAAGTGACTTCCAAGCCTTAGGGTTGTTATCTAACCCTCTTACCTAACAATAACGTTTACGAGTTCCTTAATATTAAATAACCCGCATGGGTTTTGTAAGAATAAAATTAGTTTCCCTAGTTCTACATAAACTGTGCAGGTTATGTACAACTATAAACATAAGTTTTAGTTCTATAGAACCCACACAGGTTATCAAGAAATAAAAACATATGCTTGTAAACTTTTCATACACTACAAAAATGTATATTATTACATATATATAATATGTTTATGTGTGTGTGTGTGTGTGTGTGTGTGTGTATATATCCCTATTACCTCTTTCTCTCATCTTCCTTCCCCAATCACCACCTCTCTCTATTATGAGCCCTAATTATTCTCTCTCTCTCTCTCTCTCTCTCTCTCTCTCTCTCTCTCTCTCTCTCTNTTTTTTCTCTCTCTCTCTCTCTCTCTCTCTCTCTCTCTCTCTCTCTCTCTCTCTCTCTCTCTCTTAGTTCTATACAATCCACACAGGTTATGAGGAAATATGAATGTTGACCTTTAGATCAATGGAACCCATACGTTCTCTATTGAGCTAAATATATATTATTCCTAACGGCCTAAAAAAACATTGCAACCTGATCTAGGGGCCCACTACTATTTTTCATGTCTTTCTGCGATCGTATCAGACAACTTTTCATGTTATTTTATCACAATTTATTTCAAACAATTTATTTCTCTTATTTTTGGTTTCTTCTCAAAGTTATTTTAGTGTTATTACTTTAGATTATAAAAAAATGATGATAATTTGTTTTTTTTAATATTTGATTGTGTATGTTCATCATGATATTATGTGTAGGACAATCAATATCAACAATGGGAAGGAAAAAGAGAGGAAGAAAAGGAAAGACAAAGGGATCATGCAATAATTCAAATTGATATGATGAATGTACCTAATAAACCAAATGAAAATGATCAACATACACCAATTCAAATGCTTGTGATAAATGCTCCTAATGATTGTGATGAATATAAACCATTTAAATTTGATGTGATGAATTCACCTAATGAAATTTATGAACATACACCATTTCAATTTTATGTGAATAATACACCTAATTAAAATGAAAAGCATGCACCAATCTTAACACCTCCTAGAATAATTCGTAGAAAACCAAAGTTTCTAATTGACATAGAGGAAAATATTTTGAAGGATATGAATGATAAAATTTCTGAAAGAACTTGTAGAATAATGGTTAGAAGATTGTGGAATAACTATTGTGAAAACTTAAATCAAAGTGGAAGATGCTAATTAGTTGTTGAAATGATTAAAAATCTAAAATTCAGAAAGATAATAAAAATTTTAGGGTTAATAACATCCAAAAATAATAGTGAAAGAACCATTATGAGAAATATATTTGATGCATACCAATCCATTGGTTCAAAATCACGCACTAGAGATGCTAATGTTACTCAATGTTTCCTCGTGTCAACCATAATGGGAAAGGAAATGAAAAAATATTGTTTAATAAGAAAAAAAGAAAGTCATTAAGGATTAGTAAAACAAAATTATGCAATGCCTTAGAGAGGCTATAGAAAATTGAGGATACTAACAATAATTCTCTTTGGGAATTCTTGGGTAGACTCCTATGAAAGGAAAAGGTTGTTCTTGATGCACTAAAAATAGTAATTAAAATTTTTTGGCATGACAACACAAGGGTTTCACCCAACCAAATAGATGTTGAAGGAAGGGTTTGGTACAAACCATAGAATTCATGAGCTGTTTTGAACTCAAAATCTATATCCTTAATAATCATCATTAGTTGAAATAAGAGGAATTGTTCTTTTAAACAAATAACATATACCCTGGGAGGAGGCATGAAAGTTATAATTTGATCAGCTAATTTCAAGGCATGATCCATATTCTATTTATGCCTCTTCAGTTTCTCCTTCAGGTTTTCTATTTCCTCCTTTTGATCATTAATCACTCTTTGCATTTTCTTCCTTTCTTCCTTCCACAGAGTTGTATCAAGAATAAACTGATTGTACAGACCAAAGAGAAGGGATTGCAGAGTAGGTGGGACACACTCTTCTAACTGATTATTTTGTCTCCTCTGTTCTCTATATGCCTTCTCAAAATATCTGGTGAACCAAGTTCTCCAAAGGGTCACTAGGGCATTCTGAGAGTGTGAGTGGGCTGCCTATTGAGGCATTTGAATTTCTTCCTCATTTCCTTCTTGATAATTTTGATGACTCTCTCCAGGGTTATTCTGACATGTAGCATGCTCATCATCATATTTCTCATTTAGATTTTGTGAAAGATCTGGGATTTCTGGTCAAATTGGGGAATTATCTGGAATATACTCTACATGGGGTTCTATAGTAGATGTTTTTGAAGGAATAGATTGACTGTCAGGAGAAACGTTAGGAAATTTTCCTCTCATTCAAGAACTTCTCCATACAGGAGTCTCTGAAACCTCCATGGATTTCTCTTTACTAGCTTTCTTCAGTCACTCTGCTGCAGGAGTAGTTGTTGTAGGAGTTGATTTCCTTTTCTTTCCTTTTGAAGCTATGGGGTTTTGTGGTTCATTTGTAGGAACTAAATTTCCTTCACCAACTTTTGGTTTTCCTCTCTTCTAAGAAGAGGTAGGAATTTCCCTCAAGAGGTCTATTTTCTTCAAGTTTTTTAGGTTCCCCTTCTTGGGTTGTTTTTTCCTTAGCTGGCTCAAAGGGTGTGGCACTATCATTAATGGGTTGCTCAACATGTTCATCCCGAGGTTGGAAAGTTTTAAGCTGAAAAAATTCTGACCATGCCAAGGGAGAAACTTCCCTAAGGTATTTTTCAACTAATGGTTTAATTAGGGCATGGTGAGAGACATAATTTTTATTCCCCTTTTGGGTCTTCTTGAAACTAAGTCTTACCATGTTATACAAAAAATTGGTTGCATTTATTGGAAGACTATGCCTTACATAGCTAAGTAATTTGAAATGATGTGCATGTAAATGAGAAAATATTCCCTCATAGGTCAGGTACCTTATAATGTGTGTTTCCATCTTGTTGAATGGTGGAGGAAATGACATGTGTTTGCATCCTTTCTTGTTTATCTCCAACAGAGGGTATGTAGGAAGAGTAAGTTGGGTTCGAGCTGACCTAGGGTCATTCTCATTAGGATAATGTTCCCCAACCATTGGAAACCCAAGTAATTATACTATGTGTTCCTCTATTGCAACAACTGTTAAACCCCATACGGTCACCTTTCCCTCCTTAAATGTGCTCATAAATTATGCTACTACCTCCTCATCAAATTCTACCAGTTTTAGGAAATAACCCAACCATCCACACACATTGAATCTCCAAACTGTTTCAACATCCGTGAGAAGAATAGTATGAACCATGGGCTCATGGTGCACCAACTACCCTCCCATTTTTTCCAAATGCTTCCTTCAAATTTCTATTGTAATTTGTCAGTTTCTCAATTTCCTCTGCTCTGCAATTTCCAAATTCCTTATTCCCTTTTGAATCGCCGTGAATTTAAGATTCCAAATTGCACTTCTTGAAACTACAATTTTTTTCCTTGGAATCTTTCTATTGTATTTGAACATAAGAAATAATGATGCTTTCATAGAAGGAATTATAAATTTAAGTGCTCGTTTAAGTGCAAGTTTTCACATATCTTAATTATGTCCTTTTAGGGTCACGTCAAGTTAAAAATCTAAGATGATTTAGGAATTATGGTATGACACTTGTGTGAGAAATTAAAAGGACTTAATGACACAAGGCACAAGTACAGACTTGTGTTGACAGGTAATCATACAATAAATTATAGGGACAACTAGAAATGATATGAAAACTTAATACACTTCCCTACCCCTACAAAATTAAGACAAGTGTCCACACCTGTCACACTTGGCACAAGGTAAGAAACTCATGTAATGCCTTAATTATAGATTTATCATAGTATTAGATATAATTACCAAAATCTATGTGCTAAAAGTGGAAAGAAAGTGAAAAGTTGTGCCTGTAATTTGGTTGTCGCATGCGTGAAAAAAGTGGAAAGAATGGAACAAGTGTGGCAGATGCATGTGTCAGCTGATGTGGCTCTTATTTAAAACATAGAAATATGGAAAGAGATGATGACGTGGAGGATGGGTGGGTGGAGGGTATCTAGAAGTTGAATGGTTTTTAAATAAGAATAAAAAAAATAAATGGAGAATAGAACTTCATTTAAAAATGAAGTGTTTAGTATGAGCATACACAAAGGGATGTTATGTTGAAGCTGCAGGAAGAAGGTTTGCACCCTCTATTGCAGGAAGTATTACTTGTTGTGCTTGTGGAGTTGTGTCACTGACTTGTAGTAGGAAGGCATCCTTGGTCTGGGGATGATGATATAGACCAATAGTTTGCACTGGATCAATTATCGTCAGCTGGACTATTCCATTGTCGAAGTCATGGTCAATTTCATATGGGCCCAACCATCTTGTCTATAGCTTGTCTGGAGTCTCTTAGAATCTGTAATCATATAGTAGTGCCCAATCACCTATTTGAAATTGTTTTTTTATTGATGTGTGAGTCATGTCATTTCTTCCTCTATTTTTGGACTATCTTTGTGCGCTCCAATGCAAATTTTCTCATTTCATCTAACGAGGTGAGATGTAGCAGACAGTCTCATTGTGCTATAGGAAGGTCAATGTTTAACTCCATAGAACAATGCAATTTCTTGTGCTCAAACTCAATTGGAAACATGGTTGCTTTCCCATGTAGTAATTCAAGTGGAGTGAATCCTTTGGTTGTCTTCCATGTGGTTCTATATGCCCATACTTCTTCTAAAAGGTGATTGCTCCATTCACGACAATGCAGATGAACTATTTTTGTTAGAATTTCTTCAATTTATATGTTGGTGACTTTGGCCTGTCCATTGTCTTGAGGATGGTAGGGATTGGACTTCTTGTATCTGATGTTGTACTCTTTCATGATTTTTTTTATCAGGTTTGATGGGAATTGCACTCCTTTATCAGTTACAAGATCTCTCGACACACCATAATGGGTGAAAATTTCTTCATACAGGAACTATGCTACCTTATGATTCCATGCATGTTTCATGGCCTTCACTTCAACCCATTTGGCTAGATAGTTGGTGTATACCAAAATGTAGGACTTTTCATTAGATGGAGAGTCTATAGGACCAATAAAATCCATGCCCCACTTATCAAATGGTGTTACAACCACTTGTGGATGTAAAGGCAATTCATTTTATTTTGTTGGACATCCCATCCTTTGGCATTTATCGCATTTCCTGGTATAATTGGCTACATTTTTATGAAATTTGGGCCAGTAATAACCTATTGTTAATATTTTCAAAGTTGTCCTCTTAGATACAAAGTGTCCTCCAGAAGGCTCATCATGACAAGCATGGAGGATATCATATGTTTCATCTTCATGTACACACCTCCTCATGAGTTGATCTAGACCAATGTAGAACAATGTATTGTCAATCTAAGAAAATTGGAAACTTTTCTCAACAAGCATTCTTCTGTCCTTCAGAGAGAAATGTGTAGGCATCATGTCAACTGCAAGGTAATTGGCTATATCATCATATCATGGGATTTTGACATCAATATGGAACATATTTTCATCTAGGAAGGTATAATCTATTACGAAGGTGTTAATGTCATCATTCTGGAGTCTGGATAAATAATCAACTACAACATTTTCTTTCCATGTCTTGTCAATTATTGTTGTGTCAAATTCCTGCAAAAGAAGAAGTCATCTTTCTAGCCTTCCTTAGATGGCAGGTTTCTTCATAAGATACTTTATTTATGCATGGTCAGTATGAACAAAGATTGGATACCCTATTACATAATGAAGGTATTTATCTAAAGCATAGACCACTTCTAGTAATTCTTTTTAAGTAACTATATAATTTAACTCTAGCCCATTTAAACTTTTGTTGATATAGTAAATAGAATTTTCAAGGTTATTAGACTTCTGGCCTAAGACAACACCTATTGCATAGTCAGAAGAATCTATATGTATATGGAATGGTAAAGACCAATCAGGGCCTCTAAGTACTGGTGCTTTCATCAGAAGGGACTTGAGTTGTAGGAAGGATTCCTCGTAGGCTTATTTCCATGTAAACTTAGCCTCGTTTATAAGCAAGGTGTATAGTGGACTAGCTATTTGACTAAAATTTTGCATGAAGCACCTACAATAGCTAGCATGTCCTAAAAAGGATCTAACATCTTTTTTCTTAGTAGGTGTAAGAAATGTAAGAATTACCTCAAATTTTGCAGTGTCTACTTGGATGTCATCTTTTGAGATGAAGTGTCCTAGCACCATTCCTTCTTGCATCAGCATGAAACATTTCTCACTATTGAGGGACAGTTTGTGTTCTTGACATCTGATCAACACTTTTTCCAAGTTCTTCAAAGCTTCCTCAAGAGTAACACCAAATATGGTGAAATCATCCATGTATATTTCCATGCAATCATGTTCTATATCAGCAAAAATGTTGATTACAGCCCTTTGGAAAGTGGCTGGTACATTACATAAGCCAAAAGGTAACATAGAATATGCATATGTTCCCCAAGGACATTTAAATGTTGTCTTCTCCTGATCCTTTGGAGCAATGCTAATCTGATTATAACTGATGTATCCATCAAGAAAAGAGAAGTATTTTTTACCAGCTAAGGTATCTAGAAATTGGTCAATGAATGACAATGAAAAATGATCTTTCTTTGTTGCATTATTTAGTTCTCTATAATATACACATATTATCCATTTAACCCCCTTTTTAGGTACTATTAAAAAAGGTGAAACCCATTTACTATCAGAGATTGGGTAAATAAAACCAGCATCCAACAACTTTTGTAGCTCAGTCTTGAAAATTTCTCTTAAGGCTTGTTTAATTCTTCTCTGAGGTTGGTAGAGTGGTAGAATGCCTTCATTGATGTAAGTTCTATGTGTACATAGTTTTGGGTTCAAGCCTATCATGTCATGTAAATTCTTTTTCATGCTTACAAAGGAGTTGAGTTAACAATGCCAATTGTTGTGGTGGCAGTTTACTGTTAGCATGAAGATTGTGACCATAAGAGGGTTCCACATTAGTTTTCAACTCTAGCATTGATACCTTAGGTATAAGGCTTGTATATCTCTCACATGGTAGTAATTGATGGATAATATTAGGTCCTACTTGCAAAAATCAGTCCTCATAGGTTGACAAATGTAGAACAGAGCTTTTAGAAATATCTTTTTCTATGGCACAATCATTGGTAAGGATACTTTGAATCACATGATCATATTCTTGCAATTTTAGGAATGATTTTCTATGTAACATCATTAGTTGAGCAATAGATTTTAGCTCTTCTTCCTCATCTCCCAAATCTGGCCAAATAGGAGTACTCAAATCTGGTTGGGGTTGGGCATGAGGATATAATGCTAGCTTCTTGATTTCTTGGCCATTTGAATTGTCATATTACCTGATCTGCAACTAATATTGGCTTCATTAGTGGCTAACCAAGTTATTCCAAGGATAACTTGGTAACCAACAAAGTTTACCTTAGGTGATAATATCAGGAAGTTAGCAGGATATTCCTAGGAAACAAATGTAACTACTATATCTTCTATTATGCCATCTGGGGTGATAGTGGAACTATCTGCAAGTTGTAAGACTATTGGAGTGGTTCTCAATCCCTCTATAATCAGCCTATGCATGGTATCCTTAGTCATAACATTTATAGATTCTGCCAAATCTACTAGAGCATTCTTCACAGACTAGCCATTAATTATAATATCAACAATTGGGCTTCCAGGGTCAGATTACTTTGGAATGACTATCTTTCCCAATATAATATCTGCAAGTTGACCTATAACATGTAATATTTTGTGATCCTTTTTCTTACGTCCAAGCTTTTTGAGGCATGCCTCTTTAATGGTTTTTCCATAAAGAGGAACATCTTTGATAGCTTGAAATAGTGGAATCTAGATATGCATGTTTTTCAATTGGTCAAGGATATCAAATGGTGTTTCTTTCTGGGATATAGGTTTGTCCATGCTAAGACTTTGTAGAAAAGGAGGTTTAACTAAGGTATGAATATCAGTTTGACTTGGTATATTAGTCGGTGGGACATTATTTGGAAAAGTAGTTTCTGGAACTGGTGTGGATGCTGCAGGGATGTCTGTAACTTTTGTTATAACAAGATTTTCTAGTGCAGGAAAGGTAGTTCCAGATCTCAAGTGAATATCAGTTATCTCTAGTGCATAGGCATGGTACTATTGAGCATTAGTAGCATACATTGGTTGTTTTTGTTTCTTGTTGTTAGGATTGGGTTCTTGTTGAGAAGGTAATTGGGTTGGCATTGGAGTAGGACTTGTGGCTGCAAGAGGTGTCATTATTGCAGGTTGAGACACTAGAGGTGGTAAGGGTGGATAACCAGGATTTTGATTAGGCCATTGTTGAGGTCCTCTCCATTGGTTATTTGGTTGACAATTCCCCTATGGTGGCTTCCATTTATTTTGAGGCTATGGCCATTGATTTTGAGGTTGTGGTCACTGGTTTTTCTATTGGTTAGGCCACTAGTTTTGCTGATTATTAGGCCATGCATTGTTCCAATCAGGTTGGGAGTACTGAGAAGCATTTTGATAATTTTGGTTCTACCATTAAATATTATAAGGATTAAAAAATTGCAAAGGGTCTTGAGGCATAATTTTTCTTGAATCCCAAGGCCAACATTGAGTAACAAAGAACACTTTCTTGTTGTCTCCTATTTTCATGTACTCGGTAGGAAGGTGTTTGTTCACCAAATTTTCCATCAGATTGCACCCACAATCTTTCTTTTTCTTGTGGTAGTGAGGGAAGTACTCAACTAGTTATGCTTCAAAATTTGCATGCTGCTGCTTGGTAGTCATTGTATCTAGGTGTGTAGAAACATAATTGATGATCTTGCTTGAAATCTGATAGCAGGTTCAAGATTTCAAGCCCATAAATGCCCGAGCTATTTCCCTTAGAAAGTGTAGACCAAAATCCTCTGTCTTTTTTTATAGTTGATGTTGAATATTTGAGGAAAATTTTCTTAAGGTCATCCAAGGATGATTGGGATATATTAATGGCATGTAACTGATTGAATGTTTGATAATGTTAAGTTGAAGATAATGCAGGGCATTAAATCAGTTAAATTATTGTATTGTCATTGATGTCAACTTGATATCATCTGTACAGTCATGTACATAATGCCAAAGACTTCAGAGAAGCAAAGGAACCAAATTTATGCTTTTAGAAATGCATAAAAGTCAAGTATTCACTAAGTGACAAAAAACACCGATGGAGTGCACACTGTCAGACAGAGCAAAGAAGAAAAGTCATAGTGATACCTGACGATCAGAATCATAGTGTTTCTCGACAAAGCAAAACCATAGAATTCCCAACAAGAAAAGTGAGAAGGTTGCCCGACGAGTAAAATTCCAATGATGCCTGATGGATGGAGATCATGAAGCTAACTGGAGTCTCACCGATGGATCAGTCAGTTGTCACTGATGACTAACTGCAGTGGTGACCAACAGAATAGAGAGTTCAAAAAATGACAAAATATCTAGCTGGCAGAGCTAAATATAGACTTAACTGGACAATTTGTTCTATTTGACCAGAGATAATAGATTGATTAAAAGATGATTTGTATAGTTGGCAAGAAGATATCTACAAGACAAATCAGGAGTTATGCTTTAAATCTAATTGGCTAGATTGTTTATCACACCAAGAATCAAGAACCAAGAAACAATGAATATTATGTCTATATAAGAGACAAGCTTAATTCATTTATGAATGGGATTAAGGGGAGTGAATAGAAAGAGGATTCTAAAGAGAAAATGATGAAGAAAAACTTCATGTAGTGATGAGCAAACAAGCTGAAGGAAGAGCTAAGGAATTCTGCAAACACCGATGAACAGTGAGCACAGCATCACAGAGCAGAAAGTATGGAGCACAAATGATTGAATTAATAAATTCGTCAGAGAGGTAATGTACTTAAATAGATCTTAAAATCTGCAATTCAAGTTACAATATGAACAGGTCATAGTGTTTCAGTTTAACCATTGAAGCATTGAGTCTCTTAACCCAGCAGGACTTAACAGTCTTCTATATATATTGAGGTACATCTCAAGGAGTGCCAAATAGGTTGATTCATGAAAGTAGCATTAGACTTTCCTGATACCTATTGATAGTCTAAGAAGTAGGATGATTCAAGGAGGGTAGAAATACGTGCCCGATACTAAGTGACAAACTCTATGTATAAAATCATCTAACAAGGTCGCACTTAACAGTGTGTTTGTAACCTTTAAAAGGGTTGGCTCCTAATAGGGCTCACTTTAGAAGAGTGAAAATTTGGGGTACCGGTCCCAGTGTATTTTCCCTTAACAGGATTTCCACGTTAAAAATTCATGTGTTATGTGTGTATGATTCATTTCTTTACTATTTTGCATCTTACATATCTAACTCTAGATTGATCGGTATACTCTGCTTATTTACTGAGTTTTGGTAAATAGTTATACTGCTTATCGGTAATCAAGAAAGAATAAGGATTGACAGAGAAAACTGACAAATAGTTAATCATTATTATTATTTCATGGAATGCATCTTGTAGGGACATAATAATCTGAGATTTATTTATTTGTGGTTAAGTTTGAAGGATAAATGTGAGGCCACTGATTCACCACCCCCCCCTCTCAGTTATTACTAACAATTGGTATCAGAGCTTGTGTGCTTAGAAGGAAGGTTTCAAGACCTAAGTCAAGATCACAAGATGAACAGACGAGATGTGCCCAAGTTGAACAAAGATAATTTTGCTTCATGGAAAAGTAGGATAAGACTCCACTTATCAGGTATTGGTAATGATGTTACTCAATTCCTAGATACTGAATATGTGTTGCTCACAGGAGCATTAACAGTAGATCAATTAAGAGAGAAGCATGATCACAACTGCATGGTCATAGAGATTTCTTCCTCACTCTCTGATGCTGAATTTAAAGATGTCAAAGATTGCAAAACTTCAAAGAAGATATGGGACAAACTGAAGCTTGTACATGGAGGTGATACAAATGTTCTAAGAACCAAGGTAGAAAGCCTTAGAGGAAATTTTGATGATCTCAGAATGAAAGAAGGAGAAAACATCACACAATATAGCACAAGAATCAAAGAAGTAGTCAATGCTATACAAGGAGTTAGAGGTACACTTGAAGAGGAGACAGTGGTAAGTAAAATCTTAAGAACCTTACTGCTTGTATATGCTATTAGAGTTTATGTCATTCAAGAAATGAGAGAAGTAGCAAACAATACAATTACTCTTGATAGTTTAATTGGTAGATTGATTTCATTTGAGATGAATAACTTTGATAATAGTGTCTTACCAAACTTAGAGTCTGCATTTAAATATTCTATGAGAATAAGCAAATCAATTCATAGACACGCATCTAGAAGAGATAGTGAAAGTGAAAGTGAAGAAGAAGATCTAGATGAAATAGAAGAACTTATGGCTAGATGAATGTAGAGAGGCAAAGGTAAATACAAATGCAAGTTACCACTTGTATGGTTTAATTGTGAAGAGATTGGACACTTTGCTGCAAGATGTCCTAACACAAGAAAACATGATAGAGTTAATGACAGATCTTTTGAGAAGAAATCTGATAGAGGTGATAACAAAGATTATAAAAGTTACTGACAATCAAAAAGAAGAGATACCCAAGACAACAAGGAAAAAGGCAATAAAGTCAGCTACCTAGTTGCCTGAAAAGATCAAGATACTGACATCAAACCCGATGAAGGCATCGAGATGGTGTTTGTGGTTGTGAAATATGATTCAGATGAAGATGAAAGGTATGTAGAAACTGCACTCATATCTAAGGTTAGCAAGAATGACATCTAGATTATAGATAGTGGTTGCACTCACCACATGACCAGTGACAAAGAAAAGTTTAACACTTTTGAG
>MU224552.1:4975873-4989049 GCA_018584345.1 Thuja plicata
CTCTTCTATATCTTTCTTTCTTTTCTCAGTTGTAAGGGTTCCTTTCCTCTGCTCTGTTCTGGTTTTTTCCTGCAGATGCCCAGAGCAGGTCCCTGTTGGTCTTGTGGAAATTTTATTGTAAGATATACTTCTATGTCTTTGAATATTCATGAAAGATTATTGTCTGGATGTGTTGAAGCAGAATACAGTAATAGAATATAGTGTGGTTCTCCCTCTTTCATATTATCTTGTCTGTTTGCATTCTATTTGTGCTCTAGTGTGTTTCACCTGTAAGGCATTTGAAATACACCAGCTACAAGGTAGTTTGTTTAATTATTTATGAGTTCCTTTCAAGGAGAGGACTAAGTTTCATAGATAATTTCAGAGAGCAAAGCATTGTGATAAGGATTTGATGTAGATGTATGTATACGAGAGGATAGTTTGTAAGGCACTCTATCACAGGTGCATGTAGTTTGTAAGGCACTCTATAGTATTTCTATTAGTTTATCTTTGTTGATTCATGTTTTCATTGACTCTTTGCCCAAGGGATAGGCACTGGTCTAGAGTATAGTTTGTAGTCTGTTCCTTATCCAATATTCAAAACCAATTTAATGAAAATACTCTTGTTACTGAGAACAAATGAGCTGAACTCATAAGGATTTGTATCAGCGGGATACTATTCAGTTTGTTAATCCCTTGAAGAGTGGATTATTAGGTTATCCCTCCTACAATAAAAGGAAGAAGGATGAAAATCCTTGTATCAATGGTTCTTGTTATATTTACAACCATGGTTTGTATGGTTAAATATTGCATTTGATTATTCTTTGTCATTTGTAAGATGATTTATAAGTTGGTTTAACAAAGGTGCATAGAAAATCAGTGTCCACACTATAACATACTATGTAAACAGCAATCATAAAAAGGTAAAACCTGCCTGAGTATATGTGGAGCTCAAAAGCAAAGAAGGACCTTATCCAGTCCTTAGCAATTAGGATTTTCTTGTTCCTGAATCAGTATTAGAAAGCATAGTGTTCAAATAGACATTTCAAGCACTGTGGTTCATACTAGAAAAATTCATAACAGTGGCCAAGCTAAAACTATGCAAGGTCGAGCAACATTACAGAGCAGTTTTTAGTTTGCCTAGTTACATTGCCAAGCTGAGTTACATTGTTGAGCTGAGAAGGATACAGGGATGTTAAGTGCCAAGCGACAGACACTCAAGTATCGAGCAGAACAATTTTTATATACATGTTTGGAATGATACAAACTTCAAGGTTAAGTGATCTGGCTGACTTATATAAGCATTTTGGGCCAACTAATGTATGCATTTAATATTCTTATACGGAGTTAGTTATGCATTCAATTTTTTTATCCTATGCATGACTCATTATAAGTATTAATTGTTTTACCATCAAGGTATGGATATCAGATCTTGATCGTTGATCTAGATCTCGTTATCAGATTTGAACAAGTATATTAGATTGCTTCTAAACCCTATTTTAAAAGTGTGTATGGTGTGTGGCGACTGCATTTTTGAAGTGAAATGCATAGAGTTTTACTTTGTGAAGAAGCAGAGATCAAGCAGAGAAAGAACACAGTGAACAACAGAGTAAAGATACATCAAATTATGAGAGCATAGAAGGTACTGGAAAGAGATCCGTCATCAACATCAGAGTGCATAATAAAGGATCAATACTTGAGACATTCTAATCATTGTATCAGGTGAAAATCTCTTAATAGAGTGGTTCTAGCAGACCTTTCTTTATCTCCTAATAGAGTGCTTACTTTATTGTAAGTTAAAATCCTTTAATAGGGTAGATTGTAATGATCTTAAGCTCTTAACATGGTAGACCTTTCACAGGGTAGATTACATTTTGTAATCAAACATTTGTAACCTTAATAGGTACACTTTATTATTGCAGTAGTGGAGAATTTTGTGGGTGTCATCCCCACCCCAGTTTTACCTATTTTGGTTTCTGGGTTACCAATTTATTGTGTTATGTGTTACTTATTTCATTGTGTGGATGCTATCTGAGATTACATTAGATTCATATATGTATGAATTTGGATCAATATTATTTTAAGTGTTTAATTTTGGAGATCTGATTCACCCCCCCCCCCCACCTCTCAATATCTTCCTTTCCCATTATTGTATTTCCAACAAGTTATGCTTTAAATCTAATTGGTTGGATTGTTTATCATGCCAAGAATCAAGAACCAAGAAATAATGAATATTATGTCTATATAAGAGACAAGATTAATTCATTTACAAATGGTATTAAGGGGAGTGAATAGAAAGAGGATGTTGAAGAGAAACTAATGAAGAACAAATTCATGCAAAGCTGATCAAACAAGCAGAAGGAAGAGCTAAGGAATTCTACAGACACCGACGAATAGTGAGCACAACATCACAGAGCAGAAAGTATAGAGCACAAAGGATTGAATTGATACGTTGGTCAGAGAGGTAATGTACTTAAATAGATCTAAAAATATGCAATTCAAGTTGCAATATGAACAGGTCATAGTGTTTCAGTTTAACCATTGAAGCATCAAGTCTCTTAAGAAAATAGGACTTAAAAGTCTTCTATATATTGAGGTACATCTCAAGGAGTGCCAAAAAGGTTGATTCATGAAAGTAGCATTGGACTTGCCTGATACCTATTGATAGTCTAAGAAGGAGGCTGATTCAAGGATGGTAACAATAGATTCCCAATACTAAGTGACAACCTCTATGTATAAAATACTCTAACAAGGTCACACTTAACAGTGTGTTTGTAACCTTTAACAGGGTTGGCTCCTAACAGGGCTCACTTCAGAAGAGTGAACATTTGGGGTACCGGTCCCAATGGTTTTTCCCTTAACAGGGTTTCCATATTAAAAATTCATGTGTTATGTGTGTATGATTCATTTCTTTACTATTTTGCATCTTACATAGCTAACTCTGGATTGATCAGTATACTCTTCTTATTTACTGAGTTTCAGTAAATAGCTATACTTCTTATTAGTAATCAAGAAAGAATAAGGATTGACAGAGAAAAGTGACATACTGTTAATCAATATTAGTATTTCATGGCATGCATCTTGTAGGGACATAATAATCTGAGATTTATTGATTTGTGGTTAAGTTTGAAGGATAAATTTGAGGCCACTGATTCACCCCCCCCCCCTCTTAGTTATTACTAACATATATCTCCTCTGGCCATGAGGTCAAGTGCTTCCAAGCTATTATCATTTACTCCCATTAAAAAAATGAGTTTTTGTGAATCCTCCTCCAATACATGTTGTGGATTCTTTTGCATGTTGTGCAAGTAGCGTGAAACATAATCTTCTAGAGTTTCATCTTTCTTCTATGACATTAAAAAAATGTCATCTCCTCTCATGTCACCCCCTTTAAATACTCTTTTTATTTTTTTAGAAATAGAGTTTGCATCTCATCCCAGCTAGTTGTTACATTAGCTCCTAATCCAATAAACCATCATAGGGTAGACTCCTTCAATGTTGTTGGAAACAAATTTCACTTGTGGTCATCAATGTTGTAGTTAAAGCTTCGACAAAGAATGTAAAACTTAAACAAAAAGGTGTCAGGGTCCTTAGTTATTAGGCCATAGAACTTTGGAAGTGCAGCAGTGGGTATGTTTTTTAGGTTAGCATTGTTGATAAGGATAGGAAG
This sequence comes from Thuja plicata, assembly GCA_018584345.1. Classification (NCBI taxonomy): domain Eukaryota; kingdom Viridiplantae; phylum Streptophyta; class Pinopsida; order Cupressales; family Cupressaceae; genus Thuja; species Thuja plicata. The sequence continues at coordinate 4,979,523 of MU224552.1, forward strand.
AGGAAATGGAAAGTTATGTTGTGCCATTACTGGAGGTATTTGGAAATGGATTTGCTACTAGAAAGGAACATTAGCCACAGGATTATGAACAACAGGTGCACTTGGAATGTAGGTGTCAAGAAAATTGGCCAAAATCTCAACAAAAGGTCGAAGGCCAACTAGATTAAAAGGCTCTTCTTTAGATGAAGATGTTGCAGGAAATTCAGGACTTACGTCGACAAAAGGTAATTCAACTTCTTCAAACTCTTCATTTAGATTAGTAGATTCTCTTGGAAGGAATCTTCCATGTACATCTTTTCTTCTTCCTCTTCGATGCATGCAAGTAGTTAAGTAAACTTGTGAAGAAATTTCAGGACTGCAAACTACTATCTAAAAAACAGGGAACTATCTAAAAATGAAAAATGACTCAATAAGGTTCTCAGCTTGACACCATCCCTAGCAATGGTGCCAAAAATGAACATACCCACAATAAGTAATAATAATCATGCCAAAGCTTCTCCTAGGAATAGTTTATTCAAACTAAGGATTAATTTTCCTATCATGAAGTGCATTTGAATTGTCAACCCAGGGACGTATACTTGAAATGGGACAATACGATCTGTGCACTAAGTCTCTCAAAGAGTCATATAACCTATGCTACAGGAATGAAAAATACATGAAAGAGACTTACACTACTACTAAAGGAAAGTAAACACACACTGGTACTTAAATAAATTAATTTTGACAACTGAAAACTCAACTTAAACTTATTCTATCAACCCAAAGCATTCACTATAATTATCCTTTCAAGTGTTGCAGGAACATACATGAGTTATAATGCTACAGGAGAAATTAGTAAACTCTACTTAAAATGTTATAAATGTTGAAAAAAACTCTAACCTAGTCTAATCTAATCCACCTCCCAAGTGGGCCCCCTTGGGTGGATTCTGCTAACTACTAATATAGAATATAACTCAAAGTCACTCCATTATATTTCCAGAAACTGATTACATCATAGTGAAAATAATGCACAAAACCAGAAAGAGTAACTTTGTTGTGAAAATGCAACAATAGCATATTATCCAACGAACTAAAAAATAAAAATAAAATCCCTTTATATAGAGGATTGATTTTTATTCAAAGGATAACAATAAGGTCTCACTGATTTATGCCATAGAGAAAAGATAATGTAACAACCCACGACAAAAGATCATAAATATTGGATAACCACTTCATCAGAGTATTGACCATGGAGAAAATATAGAAGAGTTATGTTCCTATATTCCTTGAGATGATGGTTCCTTCAATTTAGTAGGCATGTATTGCAGTGTCATAATAGTTTTCCCCATCACAGTTGGGACTTCATCGTTTCCTCTTCAATTTTTTCGATCCACTCTCAAGTTGCTCTTCTTTTCTGGCACGTTAGTAGCACATGCAGATATATATTCAATTCAACTATTCAACTCATTCCAAATATTACAACACACATTCAAATAGTTATATGAAATACTATGATAGATATATAATGTTTAGAAAAATATGTGACTACTAACTACACATAGTCTTTGGTAGTCTTGACTGTACTTATAGAATGATCACAAGTTCAAATACTTAAAAGGTTCACAAGTGTTTTAGGAATGTCTTAAAATAGAGTATAAAATCAACATAAAATAGAGACAAATTATTTCTCATCACTAATGTTGTTCAAAAATAGAAAAATTTATATGGTTAGAAAGATGAGAAGATGTGAGAGATTATGCTGGTAATTTTATAGATATGCACTTGATGACATGTAAACCTGATGACAAGGAAGTCCAGAAATCATCTTAGAAGATCAAAAGATGTGTAAAGGGAGAGAAATAGATGGAAAAGTTACTTACAAGCCTTAGGATGGTTATCCAACCCTCTTACCTAACAATAATGTGTACGATTTCCTTAGTATTAAATAACCCACATGGGTTTTGTAATAATAAAATTAGTTTCCCTAGTTCTACATAAATTATGCAGGTTATGTACAACTATACACATAAGTTTTAGTTCTACAGAACCCGCATGGGTTATCAAGAAATAAAAGCATATTCTTGTAAACTTTTCATACACTATAAAATGTATATAATTACATATATAATGTGGGTATATGTATGTGTATATACATATCTATAGATATATATATGCATATATTTATACAGATATCTCTCTCTCTCTCTCTCTCTCTCTCTCTCTCTCTCTCTCTCTCTCTCTCTCTCTCTCTCACTCTCTCACTCACTTAGTCCTACAAAATCCGCACAAGTTATGAGGAAATATGAACGTTGACTTTCAGATCAATGGAACCCATATGCACTCTATTGAGCTAAATATATATTATTCCTAATGGCCTAAAAAACAACATTGCAACTTGTTCTAGGGGCCCACTACTATTTTTCATGTCGTTCTGCGATAGTATCAGACAAATTTTCTTGTTATTTTGTCCAATTTGATTTCAAATGATTTATTTCTCTTGTTTTTGGTTTCTTCTTGAATTTATTTTAGCGTTATTACTTTAGATTATAAAAAATGATGATAATTTGTTTTTTTTTTTGTTTTTGATTGTGTATGTTCATCATGATATTATGTGTAGGACAATCAATATCAACAATGTGAAAGAAAAAGAGAGGAACAATTAAAAAATAAGAGGAAACAAAGGAAATACAAAGGGAGCATATGAGGAGATTACGTGAAGGTACATAATCTAATGCAACAATTCAAATTGATATGATGAATGTACCTGATGCACCAAATGAAAATGATCAACATAGACCATTTCAAATGCATGTGACAAATGCTCCTAATGAATGCGGTGAATATATACCATTTAAATTTGATGTGATGAATGCACCTAATGAAATTTATGAACATACATCATTTCAATTTGATGTGAATAATGCACCTAATAAAAATGAAGAGCATGTGCCAATCTTAACACCTCCTAGAATAATTTGTAGAAAACCAAAGTTTCTAATTGACATTGATGAAATTTTTTGAAGGATATGATTGATAAAATTTCTGAATAAACTTGTAGAATAATGTGGAATAACTATTTTTAAAACTTAAATCAAAGTGGAAGATGCCAATAAGTTGTTGAAATGATTAAAAACCTAAAATTCAGAGAGACAATGAAACTTTTGGGGTTAATAACATCCAAAAATAATAGTGAAAGAACCATTATGAGAAATCTATTTGTTGTATACCAATTCATTGGTTCAAAATCACGTACTAAAGATGCTAATGCTACTCAACATTTCCTCACCTCAACCATAATGGGAAAGGAAATGAAAAAATATCGTTTAATAAGAAAAAAAGAAAGTCATTAAGGATAAGTAAAACAACATTACACAATGCCTTAGAGAGGCTATAGGAAATTGAGGATCCTACAATAATTCTCTTTGGGAGTTCTTGGGTAGACTCCTATGCAAGGACAAGGTTGTTCTCGATGCACTAAGAATAGTAATTGAAAATTTTTTGGCATGACAACACAAGGGTTTCACCCAACCAAATAGATGCTGTTAGAAGGCGGATTGGATTTAGAAATCCTGAGACACTTCCAAAACACTATTTAGATATGAATCAAACACAATTTTATGAAATTTTTCTTCAAATATTTCCTTTAATTAAAATTAGTCAACATTTTTTTGAGATGACAAAAATATTTTATAATATGATTAATCATGCACATACTACATGTTTTTGTAGGATCCATGTTGAATTTTCTCTGGATTATGATATTTATCGTCATGTATATTTTACTTTTCACAATAACAATTTTTTGTAGGAATGTGGTCTACAAGCACCTCATAAGTCACTGAGATAATTTATTTCAAGTGTAGTATGTAAACAAGATGATGGGTGCATTTATTATAAGATGATGTGTTTGAATTTTTTTTGTCCTACATATGGTGGTTTGCAATAGTTCCATAGATGCATACATCTATATATAAGACATGAAATTGGTAAGAAACTAGTTTCTATTGGAAAATATAAGTCATTCACATATGGTGTTAAATATGAAAAAGAATTAAAGAGGTGTGAGTTAGTGAAAAAGGATATATGCGTGGCTGATTTTATGGAGATTATTCAAGAGAAACTAGTTTATGAGTACATAGGTCATACACATAGAGCAAGGTGGTTAGATGAGAAGTTCAATTTGTGTAAGGACACTTTCCCCCTTGGCACTATTGTCTTTTTCATTGATTTTTATGAGAATTATACACTAAAACCTCAAAATGAAGTGCAACCTATGTATTACCACTCTGCACAAGTTACAACTTTTTTACACATAGAATTCATGCATGCACATGATAGTACAAAGGAGGATAGAAAGTTTATAAGAGAGTATGACTTCTATATCACTGATGGTTGTACTCATTCATCAGAGTTTGTGCAAGGATTCTTTATAATTTTCTATTACAATTTAAGGGAAAGATATGTAAGATACAACCAAAACATAATATTGTTGGACAATTACACCTCACAATTCAAGAATGCAAGGATGTTCTACTTGTTTACTATGATGCATGTGACAAGTGGTGTGAAATATTTTTGGAATTTCACTAAGGTGGGGCATGGAAAGGGAGAGCATGATGGTGTAGGAGCATGTGTAAAATATCTCTTGCTAGAGAGGAATTGAAGTATGAAGGTGACATAGTGTTAATATATACAAAAACAATTATGCGATGGTGTATCTCTTTGATGGGACCAAGTAATATAGGAAAGTCTATAGTTTTTATATATTTTTGGTCCATATGTAAATCTAATATTGAAAATTGTCTATATTATTGTACACATATAGGATCAAGTGATATGCATTTATTTATAAGATTAAATGCATCGTCATTAGCTATTTATACTAGATAGATTGCATGTGTTTACTCTTCATGTATGCATTTTGTGTGGGAAGAATGTCACTCAAAAGAGTGGGTTGACCAATGGTCTTATAGACCTTTGCAACCCCTTGATACATATCAACTTCCTAGAGCACTAAAATTGAACTAGATTGAATCATTTTGTGGATTTTGACCATGTATTTGACCTAGTTGAACTAGTTAATTTCTCAATTTATTACTTTGGTAAAACAAATTTTAAACTCAGTTTATTACAATTTACATTGTTTTTGGTATTAATTTATTCTTCTATAAAACATAGATCATCTATATGCAATTATTGCAGATGAGAACAATAAAGAAGGATCAAATTACTTTTTGTTTCATTGTATTGAGGCCAAAAAGAAAGTGACAACTACAGTCATTGATTGAGAAGGTATTGAGCACCCAATAGGATCTCTTGTTGTGACATGGACATGGATTAGAAGGTACTATTGGTGCTTAATTAAATTGACACCTCTTAAACTCATTTTATTATACTTTACATTGATTTGGGTATTAACTTATCTTTCTATAAAAATTAGGTACCCTATCAAAAATTCTAATGCCTGGTTGTTTAAGGACTTTTGAGACACATAGACATATTCTTCATTACTCTAACCTTGTTGCAATAAATATTTAATTGATTAAGTATCATTGTAGACCTCTTAACAATAATTTATGGAAAGTTTGTGAATTGGACCACGACGAAATACTTGACACAATAAGGGTTAGATCTAATCTAGAAGATTCACTTGATTAATTTTGGGCCATCTAGAAGAATGATCCTACAAAATCATAAAATAATTTTTCCAATTTTGTATATATCTTTTGCGAAACATTGTAACTTCACTTTTTTTATATATATAAATGGCCATGAGATGCTCTATGTGCATATTTTAAGGCCAAATTATATATATATATATATATAAATGGAAATGACCTGTAATGTGTATATTTAGATGCCAAATTTTGTATATATAAATGGTAATAAGTTTTCATGTGCATATTAGATGCCAAATTTTGTATATAAAAGTGACCATTGGGCTGATTTGAAAATATTGAGAGGCAAAATTATGTATATCCTAATGTGTACCATTTGATTATAAATACATGTTGAATTTTGTATCATTACATAGATGAATTTTGTATCGTTAAATAAATAAATTTTTATTGTACCATTCATGATGTAATAAAGTGCAAAAGTTCAAAGTGAAAACATTGTTGTCTTCATGCCTCCATGTGGTAATTATAAATTCTTGAAGTCATATTTCATGTTAATGCTCAAAATAAGGTCTTTGGGCCTTTTTTATGTTAAACCCCAAAACCACTGAAGCAGTTGCAAAGCTTCTCGACAAGTAGTAACTGATTGCAAATGAGATCATATAGATGCTTTAATAAAATAGTATCTCCTTTACTCAAGAAACATTTGGTTCATCTGCTTGATATGCTATCCTACTTGGAACTTCATAGGTTTCCATGCAACAAGGACTAGTTCATGCTTGAATTCATGATCACAACCAAAGCCTCAATGGGAAAATTTACTCTTGAAGTTTTGGAGCAGTAGGGAACATTTAAAACAATGGCTTAACTTGCAGCCTTATACTTCAATCTAATGAAACCTTTTCATAGGAACACCAAGAAATTGATTTGAAGCAACTAGAAATGGTCCTTTGGATCTTATTACATCTTCAAACAACATCAAAACATGAATTAAAAAAAAACTTATGAAAAAACATCAATAGGTCACAAATACCTTTTTGAATACCCTTTTTGACATTTTACAACAAATATGGAACATAGGTAAGCATTCCTTGGAACAAATGGCTCTAAAATGGACTAGTATTGCAGCTCCAAGAATAAAATATCACAAGTAATCCTCCTAGAGCATCTTCATATGCCTCTAAACATCATCCAACATGGATATAACCTTTGAAGTCAAAAATTATACTTTTTAGACTTGCAAACTACCAATTTCTAAGGGATTCCAACAGTAAAGAGAAGAGAAACCATTAATTTTATATGCAAACACATGGCATCCTTATGAAAACATTAAAAAAATTTACAACTTTTACAAAATTGATCCCAAGCGACACTCTAAGACTTAATACTATTACACACAAGTTCAAAATGGTCTTTTAGACCTTATTACAACCTTGAAACATCAATTTTAGACTCAAAACTCAATATTGCCTCATGGAGGCATGAAGATCATTGGGTGCTCCTCCACCATACACCCATTTGATATGCAATAACTTTATACTCACTAGGATTTCCATTTCTTGTCAATTGGGATACTCTTTCCAAAATTTCCCTTTGTTGTAAAATGAGGAGCGAGATTGCCTTGCCAAAGGTGCCAATGAACACAAGGCACATTGTCGATGGGGTATGTCACTGAGTGTTTTTACATGTCAATAGGAAAAGTGGGACCACACATAGTATAAACCCACCCAAATGGATGTGATCAAGGTGTCCATTCATGCCCATGATGAAGAGAATGTGATATGGGCTATTTGGTGACTTTTCACTAAGTGCATCTGACACCTTTTGCACTGACAAAAAAATTGTTTCCCTACATAAATGACTCTGATCCTTCAAAAATTGATACATTTTATTCTAGGGGGGGCTAACATGACCCTATAGGTTCAAACATATTGTGCGTATATTCCAATCTTTTCAAGAAATTATCCCTCAAAGTTCAATGGGTTTTTACACTTAGGGTACACAAGGGACATCATTGGTAGGATATGTTGTTGAGAATTCTAGGGTGCTGAGAGATAAATTGGTATAATGAATATGGTAAACCTACCCACCCAGATGTGATCAAGGTGTTGGTTCACACCCAAGACAAAAAAAATATGATATGGGCTACTTAGTAACTTTTCACTAAGTGCATCTGATAATTTTTGTACCAACAGAAAAATTTGTGCCGTGCAAAACTGACTTTGATTCTTTAAGAACAAAGAAAAATTGTTTTAGGGGGCCTAACACAACTGTATAGGTTCAAATATATAATGCATAGGTGCCACAATTTGCAATAAAATTCCCTCAAAGTTGGAGGATTTTTTTCACTTAGGGTACACAAGGGACATTATCGGTAGGGTATTGTATCGTCTTAAAATGAAAGAACTTCCATATTAAGACTATTTAGCCCTCCTTAGGGGGTGTTTTGGTCCATCATCATGTTGTCCTCTCATTTATGCCTCTTTTCCATCTTTTGTACCTATTTAGGACCCTAATTGGGCCTCTCTAGGCACTATTTTTCCCACCTGACACATTTTCCAGGGGTCCTGACCCCTGGGTCAAGGTCAACCTCGACCTTGACCTAGGTCAAGGTCAACCTCGACCTTGACCTAGGTCAGGGTCAAATTTGACCTTTACCTAGGTCCCCCTTTTCCATTGGAAAGTTTGTAGGCTGCGGGGGGAAATTCAAAGGTTCATTTTCCCGCTTCCGGTCCGGTTGTTTTGGGCTCTAAAGTAGTGACTCTTAAAATATATTTAATATAGGTCCACTTCTAGGTGTATAGGCCTAATTGGAATTTAATTCTCCTATTTCAACCTCTCTAGAAGTTTGTGCCCTAGACTTGTATATAAGGAAGCCTTTCTTCTCTCATTTTCTAAGCACAAGCATAAGCACATAAGGATTATGACACAAGTGTAGACCTTATGGAAAGACATGTTGTCAATTGGTGTCAAAACACTAAGTCATTTATGTGGATATAGTGTTGACCAAGCTAGTAGCTTTAAGTGTAAACTGAGAAGTTGTAGTGTTGACTGAGCAGTTAGTTCCAAACAGTATCACTCGAGTCACCAGTGTTACCCGAGTGGCATACCATCTCCGAGTGATCAATGTGGCCCGAGAAAAAAGTATCACCAGAGTACCAAAGTTGTCAGTTCACTATGTTTCCTGAGTGTCATTATATCACCCAAGTGGATTACTAGACCCAAGTATCAGCATTGGTCTGAGTTAGCCCATATTTTTTGATACTAATCAAATATGATTAGTAGCCAACTTGTGGAGGTAATTGATTTGTATATATATATATATATATATATATATATATACAAGGTACTTTATTTATCCAAAAAATGAGAAGAAACAATAGTAGAAGAATGAGTATGGATATGCGAATATGAAGTGGCAGATTGATTAGAAGGCTACACCAGTATAAGGAACATCAGAGACTCATCTATCACATTCATGTGATCAGTATTACTTCAAAGGATCTTATTTAGAAAATTATATTTGCATAGCATGTCATTCACAATTTTATCCTAATAGGTGTATCATCCAAAAGCCTTTAACAGGGTGGACTTAATAGCCCTTCACAAATCTCCTAACAGAGTGCATACTTTATTGTTTTATATAAATCCTTTCACAAGGTGGATCTAATAGTTCTTATTTCTCCTAACAAGGAAGGCCATCAGAAGTGGTTAATTATAAGCCTTAACCAGCCAAATTTATTACTGCAGTACTAAATCTTGTGGGTACCATCCCCACCCTAGTTTTACTTTCTATTTGGAAGGTTTCTGGGTAACCAAATATTGTGTCAAGTGTTATGAATGTTTATTTATTTTATGTTCCATGCATGCAATTATATTAGACAATCTAATAAAGGATAAAGAGAATAATTTTTATTGGTTCCTGATTCA
>MU224552.1:4989099-5026255 GCA_018584345.1 Thuja plicata
TTGGTTCCTGATTCCCCCCCCCCCCCCCCGCCTTTCACTCACCTAGCCTACAATATATTTCCACCAATTGGTATCAGAGAAAATTTTCTCTTGTTAGAAGTTTAACAACTTGAGCAAAGATCGGAGGCAATGGAAATATACAGACTGGAGAAAGCCATTGAAAATAAAAAGATAGATCTACAAGTAGCCATGGATCAATCAGAAAACTCAATGAGCAGCTCTCTCATTCCCTAAAAATAAGAAAAGATTTAGTAGTGCAAATGAATGACAAAAATTACATAGAAGAAAGAATTGAAGATTTATGAAAAGAAAGAATTTTTGAAGAAGCTGATGTAGCCATTGAAGACCTACTTGCAAAGAATCTCAATTTACATGCAGAAGTCAGAAAGTTAAAGAGAGAACAAGAAATTCTTTCAATTAGAATATGTGAAGTCTTGGACCAAAAGAACCAAGAAGAAAATGACAGAGAAATGACACAAGAAGATAAAATATTGCTAAGTAAAATATTAGAGGAAAAATAAAATTAAATCCATCATTTGTCACTTCAGCAAGTAGATATGATAAATCAACTCAATAGTGCAAATCAAGAAGTTATCAATCTGAGGACTGAAAATGAAAGACTGCAAAATGATCTCAATACTGAAAAGAAAACCAATGAGAGTATGATGAATTCACAAGTAAGCATGGATCATTTGACAAAGAAAACTCAATTTTGACATCATGGACAGACTGGATTAGGTTATATTGAACAAGTTGAATCCTCACAGCAAGTTGCTCAAATGAACAAGAAACCTACTTGTAATCATTGTGGCAAGTTAGGGCATACATTAAATAAGTGTTGGAGAAATGGAAAGTCAAATTTTAATGGTAAATTCTACAGGTGCAACAAACATGGATATAGGGAAAGTGAATGCACCTAGAAACCTAAGTTTGGAGGAAAATGTTTCAATTGTAACAAACAAGGTCACAAGTCTTCCGAGTTCAGAACTAAGAAGTGGAATCCTGCTGAACAATTAGCGAAATAAATTTTTGGTTGGGATTAAAACACATGGATCAGATGTTATCATTGTTGTGAGTATGGGAACATTGGTGCAAATTGTGCAAAGACTCATCTCAGAAAAAGGAATCCTACTAAGAGTTTTTATATGTGTAAACAACTCGGTCATCTAAGCAAGAAATGTATGAATAGAGAAAAGGTGGATATTGGTTTTGAGAAAGGAAAATCAAAAGTTTCTAAAATTAGAAATTGGATGAGCAGTAGTGGGTAAGGAAGTCTTCTGAGAATTCAAACCTAAAAAATGAAGGATCAAATGGCACCCAAAATAGTGATCTGGGTGGATCCACTGTCTCCAAATAAAGATGAAAGGAGACAACTAGAACTGTGCATACAATCCACCATACATCAGTTCCAGATATGTTAGCAAGTCCAAATATACATATTGATGCACTAGGACACATTATGGTTCTAACCGAGTCAGGATCTTAGTTACATCCAAGTTACTCAAGCTTAACCGAGTTAATTCGGGTTGTATGGTTTCAAATATGGAAATTTTGTTTTCGTCGATCTTTCGAGTAAGTCTGGGAGAACTACCCGAGCTATGATAGCTACTATGTACAGAGCATTTAATGAAAACCTATGATGAAATTTCTCATAAATGGTGAAATTGAAGGGTTATTTTTTACGTTTTGCGGAGTGATTAAGAGCCTTTAGAGATTTTAGAGAGAATTTGTATTTGGAAGCTTTAGTTGCAGTAAAGTTTTGTCAATCCTCTGAGCATTATGGCATCTTCATCTTGCAGTAAGATCAAGAAGGGATTCAATATGTTAGTGAGGAATGCTATCTATGAACCAACAAAGTTCAAACTTCATCCAGTGATTACAGAAGAGATAGATCCAATGGGAGCCCATTCCCAAATTTCTCCTAAGGTATTGTTGATTCACGACATTCGAGCTTTCTATCATTGCACCATTCAATAGCTAGGCACATTGGAGATGAATCAAGCATATGAGGCACTTTGTGTGGACAGAAACTTGAAGATAGAACACAAACACCTTGAAGTCAAGGGTTTAACTCATATCATGCATATGCCAAAGAACTTTTAGATAAACTGGATTAGGTTTATTCTGAGTCATGTTCACAACACTTATCTCTGGTTGGAGAAACCAATGAAGATCACTAAGATAATGGTGCGTTGAGTGACAGGGTACCCAATGCTCAACAAACCTAAGGAAACCAAAACCCTACCCTGAGATGACCTAGCCAAGAAGAATATTTCTGAGTGGGATGGAAGAGGCATGAATTTAAATGGAGTCACTGACATGGACCTAAAGTTCAGAATTCATGTGATTGCACACAAGATATACACTTCAAGAAGACCGAAAATTGCACCATGTGAGGCTGTGGACTTGGCATACAAAGTGGTGAAGAACAACCTATCATTTGACCTAGCCAAGTTGCAGGTCATCCAATTGAGCAAAAACATGGAGAGCATCTGGGCATCTAAGACCAATCCATGTAAGTTTGGTTGACTCATGTTCTACATATTCTTTTATGTTCAAAATTTATTCCCTTCTAAAGGCATAGTTGTATGTAAGAAGGATAGGCCTATAATTTATCAGATAAATGAGTTTATAGAAGAATTCAAAGATAAATTTGAAAGCATCATGGATGCTTACTTTGAAAGTTTTAGAGAGAAAATACAAAATACATTCAGAATTCACAAAAAATTGGTAGAAGACTATAAGGATGACATATGCTTCCTAGTTGATTGTGACAAAGTATACATCCAAGCAGTCAAGCCTAGGGTTGCATGGGTGAAACCTCTTGCATATGAGGTTAACATATATGAGACTAGAGACATCATTAAAGCTCTTTTAAATGAGCATGTTGATCCTAAAGCACCATATTTTTCTACTTATGAAGAAGCTAAGGGAATAATATCATTTGAAATTGAGATTACTAAAATCTTGAAGAGAGGGAGGAAGAGAATAGAGAAGTTTGGAAATAAATATGGCAAGCCATAAGACTCTCCTCCTTCGATCACTAAAAGTAAAGGGGATGACATAAAGGTAGAAGAAGAACCTGAGAAAGAAGAGGAAGAGGTAGAAGCAGAGCCTCCTAAGAAGAGAAAGAGGTTGGCCCCCAAGAAAACACAAAATATCTCTATCCCTATCTTCACTGTAAACAAACCCAGAAGATCTAGAAGAAAATTGACAATGCCTAAAGAAGATGAATAAGAAGATATAGTCACATTCAAGAAGCCACCACCTACCTTAGAGAAGAAGGTTAAAGAATTGAAACAAGGTAGTGGTATGGGATCTCACAAATCACTGAAGTATGCTTCCAGAACCAAGGCTGAGCAGAAGATGATTGAGGATGCATTAGTAGAGAAAATGGAAAGATGGAAGTATGATCCATTTGAATTGAAAAGACATATGACTGAACACCTTCTCAAGGCAATCACCATTCACTGGCACAATGTAGTTTAGATTGAAAAATAAATTAGAAAGCAAACCTTGAAGCAAGTTATGCCTACTATGACTGATAAAGAGGTAAAAGATGATTTGACTAAATATGAGAATAATCAAACTCCAAGGTTTGGGACTTTTCAAATATTGAGAAAGCAAATAGAAGATGTTGTGCAGTCTGCAAAAAAGATATGGAAGACAATTTTTGATGAAAAGGGAGCTGATAAGACAAAGAAATAGAGTACAAACCCTCATGTACAGGATAAAGATGAAGAATTACCTGAGGTTTAGACCATTGAAGAATCTAATGCAGAACAAATAGCAGTAGAAGTGATGGCATCCTTGCCCCAATAACCTATTCAGAAAATCTTATCTCCAAGCAAGAAAAAAGTCACAGAGACTACATCAAGTTTAGTAGGAATTGAGAACAAGCCAAGCCTACTAAATTGAAGGAATCTACCTACTACTGGGCCAAGCCAAACCAAGTAATAGGACACTGTGAATGTTTCTATAGTTGGTACTAATTATAAAATTTGGTGCATTAAAAGTTAATGACTAACTTCATCTAAACACTAGATGAGGATAGAAAAGGTAAGGAAATCATTCCTTCACCTCACCCCAAGGTCAAAGGTAAAGAAAAGGAAACAATTAATGAGGAAGTTGACCTTAAGGAAGACATTGTGATTCCAAATTGGGGTCTTTCTAACTTGATAGATGAGCAGATGGACATCCTTAAGGAGTTGTGGAAGAAAAGAGGAAAATAGAAAAAGCTTCGAGCTAAGAAGAAAAGGAAAAGAGTACTACAGGACATTAAAGGTATATTCCTTGATTCACTAGAGATTGAATTCAATGAGGAAGACTCCATAATGGACCAACTTTTTGACTTAGTTCACAAGTTTAATCATGATCTTAGTGGATAGGAAAAACTACTGCAGAAGGTAGAGAGAAAATTTGAGAATAAGGTTCTAGAGAATGTTGCAGGTAAGATTGCAATAGATCAAGTGAAGCTGGACACTGTCATTAGCTCTCTAGAAACCATTGTAAATAATGTTGTGGCATTATTTGTAAAGTTGAGTGACACTTCCAACTTTACCATGGAAATAAAGGATAAGATGAAAAATATTGAGAATGATTTGAAGGAAAGTGCAAGCTAGTTGGCACTTGATCCTAGTTCAAGTTCAGCATAATTTGTAAAGATCAAGTATCTGACTGATCTGTAGGAAGAGCTACTAAGGGAAGAAGCAAGAACAAGGGAATCCCTAATAGCTATTCAGAGCCAACTCCTTCCTCATATGGATGTCATGCAAAAACATATTGCTCATGCAAAGACACTAATCTGTGATAGCAAATTTTCAGTTGCAAAGCTTATGATGGAGTTGTCAGCAGAAATTCAGATTGAGTTGCACATCCTGAAGGTGTTTCAAAACAATTGGGACAAGATTTTGTCTCAAACTTTGAAGGTACATTGTGATTTCCTTTCATATTTTGGTATTATGTTGTAGATATGCTTTTTGGCATTTGTGTCAAAAACAAGGGGGAAAGATAGGATATATATGTATATATATGAGGAAATACATGTACAAAGAGAAGAGGAAGATATATATATAGCCGAGTTACAAAAATAGTTTTGGAAAATAAAAAATAGAGTCAGTTGCAACTGAGTTGCAGAGAAGTTGTCAAAATAGAGAAAGTACCCAAGCACATGGTAAGGGGGAGTTTTGACTTAGCATTTTGATCAGAATTTTTGATATGATAAGTGTTTTTGTCACTAATGCCAAATGGGGGGATTGTAGACCTTATGAAGACATCTTGTAAATTAGTGCCAAAACACTTATTCATTTATATAGATACAGTGTTGACTGAGCCAGTAGCTTGAAGTATAACCCGAGCAGTTGCAATGTCAACCGACTAGTTAGTTCCAAATAGTATCACCTAAGTGACCAGTGTTACCTAAGTGGCATACCATCTCTGAGTGATCAATGTATCCCAAGAAAATAGTATCACCTGAGTGCCAGAGTTGCTAGTTCACCATGTTTCCTGAGTGTTAGTCTATCACCCGAGTGGATTACTGGATGCGAGTATCAGCATTGGGCCGACTTAGCACATATTATTTGATATGAATTAAATATTATTAGTCACAAACTTGTGGAGGTAATTGATTTGGATATATATATATATAAGGTACTTTGTTTATCCAAATAATGAGAAGAAACCGTAGTAGAAGAATGAGTATGGATATGTGAATATGAAGTGGTAGATTGATTAGAAGGCTACACCAGTATAAGGAAAAAAAGAGACTCATCTATCACATTCAAGTGATAAATATTACTTCAAAGGATCTTATTAGGAAAATTAGAGTTGCACAGCAGATCATTCACTGGTTCATCCTAACAAGTGTATCTATTGAAATCCTTTAACAAGGTGGACTTAACAGTCCTTCACAACTCTCCTAATAGAGTGCATACTTTATTATATTGTATAAATCCTTTCACGAGGTGGACCTAACAGTCCTTATTTCTCCTAACAAGACAGGCCATCAGAAGTGGTCAATTGTAAGTCTTAACTAGCCAAATTTATTACTTCAATACTAAGTCTTGTGGGTACCATCCCCACCCCAGTTTTACTTTCTATTTGGAAGGTTTCTGGGTAACCAAATATTGTGTCAAGTGTTATGATTGTTTATTTATTTTATGTTCCATGCATGCAATTATATTAGACAATCTAATAAAGGATAAAAGAGAATAAGTTTTATTGGTTCCTGATTCACCCCCCCCCCTCCCCTTTCAGTCGCCTAGCCTACAATATATTTCCAACAACAAGGATGTCAAGAAAATTTTCAAAGCAATCATCTACTTTAAAGCATCCATTGTTCTACATTCTTCGCAAGCATTCAAGTTCTCCATTGAAGATCAAGGATTCAAGCATTCAATTCTTTGAAGGGATTTGGTTCAAACATTCAAGATTCATCATTCAAACCCTAGATTTATCCATCATGCTGGTGTGATCTTCCTTCAAGATCCTTTGTGCATCCTCAAGATTCATTCATTCTTCCTTCAAGGTGGATTCCAAGAATACAATCATGGAGGTTTTGATTTACATTTTGGGTTTTTAATGTTGAGTCTAAGATTTCATATCAACATACTTGTTTACATTTGAAATACAATTGTATATCTATTGAATATCATAGCTTCATTGTTATATCTACTTCTACTAATTTCTAGCATTCTCCATTTCAATTTTGATTTCAAGGTTAATTCCTAAATTGGTGTTTGACTAAGGTAAACCCCTCCCACCAACAAAAAACAAAAAAACCTTTCTTCTTGCAGGTATAGGTACGAAAGAGCAAATTTTAGAGCAGATTTGAATACCCTTTTTGGCAAACTTTCAGGATCCGTGAATAGAATTTCTGTCAGAGCAATGGAGGTTAAGGTCGACATAAAGGGGTCAAGGTCAAATTGCATTTGGGTCAAGGTCGACCTAAATCAGAAAAGGAAAATATTTCTGGGTTTTCTCTGTCTCTATGTTTCTGTTCTAGATATGGTTGCATAATTTCCATAAACTCAGTACAGACACCCAAAAATAGGTATTTCCAGATCTTCTACATTTCAAGATAAGTGTTTCATTTCATCCTAATCTTTCAGATCTATTGTTTTACTTTATAATTAAGAAATTAGACCCCCTTTTCCCTCCTTATCCATAACTAGTTGATTCCTTTTTGTATTGATCATCTCCTTTTGATTAATCAATTGGAATCTCCTTGTCTTGGATTAGGAGGCAACACATATCACACCCCACCACACACATATCATACATACATACACACCTATATATATATATATATAGACATAGATATATATATACATAGATATATATATACATAGATATATGTACATATATATACATATATATATACATATATATATGTATATGTATACATATNNNATATATATATATATATATATATATATGTATATATATATGTGTGTATATATATATATGTATATATAAATATGTATATATATATATATGTATATATATATGTATATATATATGTATATATATATATGTATATATATATAAATGTATATATATATACATACATATACATATATACATATATATATATATCTGTATGTGTGTGTGTATATATATACATACATACATACATATATATACATATATATCTATATATATCTTACAGGTATGTTGATGAGTGTTTTGGCATGCCAAGAGGCAAAGTGGGATTGTGTCTAGAGTAAAACCACCCAACCAGATGTGATTGAGATGTCAATTCATTTCCACAATGAACATAACATGATATGGGCTAATTGGCGACTTTGCACAAAATGCATCTGACACTTTTAGTACCTTAAGAACAATTTCTTCCCTACAAAAATTATTCTTATCCTTTTTAAATATTGAGATAGGTTATTATAGGGGGGCCTAACAAGACCTTATAGGTTCAAACGGATCATGTGCACGTGCCATGGTTTGTAAGAAATAGTCCCTCAAAGTTGGACAATTTTTTGCACTTAGAGTACACAAGAGACATCATTGTTAGGGTATGTCGCTTAGTGCTCCAACGTTCCAAGAGTAAAATTAGGATGGTTCCTAGGGTAAACCCACCCAACCAAATAGGAATGATGTTTCAGTTCATGCCACAATGAACACAACGTGATATGGGCTACTTGGTAACTTTGCATTAAGTGCCTCTAACACTTTTTGCACTGAAAGAAAAATTGCTATCCTGCAAAAATGATTCCGAGCCTTCAAAAAATGAGATAGGTTATTTTAGAGAGGCCTAACATGACCCTATATGTTCAAATGGATTTTTTTCAAGTTCCATAATTTATAAGAAACAGTCCCTAAAAGTTGGACGGTTTTTTGCACTTAGGGTACACAAGGGACATCATCGCTAGGGTATGTCATTGAGCATTCTAATGTGGCGAGAGGAAAATTAGGACCATACCTATGGAAAACCTACCAAACTAGACACAATCAAGGTTTTAGTTTATGCCTACATTGAATAAAATGTGATGTGGTCTATTTGGTGACTTTGCACTAAGTGAATCTAACACATTTTTCACCTTGATAAAAATTGCTTCCCTACAAAAATGATTCTCAACCTTCAAAAACCAAAATATTTTATGATAGGGGGGCCTAACACAACCCTATATGTTCAAATAGATCATTTGCAAGTGTCACAATTTGTAAGAAACATTCCCTCAAAGTTGGATGGTTTTTTGTACTTAGGATACACAAGGGGCATCACTAGTAGGGTGTGTCGTTGAGCATCCTGGTGTGCCAAGAGGCAAAGTGGGACTGTGCCTAGGTTAGACCCACCCAATTGAACATGATCGAGTAGTTGATTCATGGTGATGTAGTCATGGACAATAAGAACTCAAAGAGTTCAAACTAATCCATGTAGTATGAGTCACACAACGGAATCCACCAAGAGAACAAAGAAATTAATGCAAGATCAGCCTTTTTATTTCCACTAAACTAGTTACAAGAGTCTACAGAAAGAAATGATACATTCTAATTATACATGCTTGATTGGAACCACCAATAGGTTATCTTTTTGTAGAATCTACAATCAACAACTAATACATGAACCTTATAAAGGTACTTCTTCTATCTAATAGATAGATCAGATCTCTACAAGTGCTAACATTATATTCTACTCCATCTCTCTAAGAGAACCAATTACAAGATTTTATAAAGTCTTCATAAGAAAGAGGTCATCCTAGAAAGATTACATTTCTGATTGGAAAGAAAATCTATTACACATATAGATCAGGACCCAAATCATAAGTATCTCCTTCTAAGGAATGGAACATGAATCATGATCCATCAAGTAGGTCAACCATACATGTAACATCATGAAAAAATGAGCCTTTAAGCTTTGTCAAATGGAAAATCTTTCATGAGATTGGAAAACACAATACTAGCCGGAAAACATGAAGAACAATATATTTCAACCAAGAATCTACAAGATCTCATGTACAAAGTAGCCAAATGAAGTGTGAACCTAACCGAAGGTCAAAAATGATTCCACAAACACGTTGTAAGGATTTCAATTTCAAATTATACAAACTAAAAAAATATAGAAAGAAACATAGAGACTTATCAATTAGGAAAGTAGGAAAACAAATATATTTTGTTGATGCAAGGTTTCCAAGAACCCAAGATGCTCCTACCTCAAACACCCAGGGTTATTTTAAAAATTGAGTCTCTCACTTTGCTGGGTTCAAAGGAAGACTGAAATGGTCAACCTAAACCAGATAAATCCATGAAGAATCTTTTACTGTTATGTCCTTCCACTTGACAAGATACTCCATGTCTAGCTTACCTCTTGTACTTATGCCAACTTTTCTATCTATAATCTCCTCTATCTGATCCATCTACTTCTTAGGATACTATTGTTTAATATTTATCCCATCACTGTTACTAAAATCTAATTCATGATGCCCATACATATGTGCAACATTTAATATAGTTAATATATCCATGTCATATGGTAACTCTACTTCATATGCACTTCCTGTGTCAAATTTCCTCAAAATCCTAGAAGGTCCAAACTTCCTCATCCTCAACTTGTTATAATTTCCAACATGAAATCTACCTTTCTTCAAGTACACCATGACTTCATCTCCTAATTTGAACTCCTTATGTCTTTACTTCATGTCTACTCTCTCTTAATAAGTTTGATTTATTTTCTTCAAATGTTTTCTAACTCCTTCATGCAAAGACTTCATAACCTCAGTAAATTCCTCCCCTTCATCACTCCCCTTAACTTCATAAATGATATCCCTCAATTCTGTTACTCCTTTAGGATTAAAACTAGTAACTATCTCAAATGGTGTTTTTCATATGCTCCTATCCACAGAACTATTATATGAAAACTCTACTTTAGTCAAGACTAAATCTTAATTCTCTATCTTTTCTCCAACCAAACATCTTAAAAAAATTCCTAAACTCGCATTCACAACCTCAGGCTACCCATTGGTCTGTGGATGAAAATTAGAACTATACTTTGAATCAGCCTTCATTTTCTTCCAAAGTGTTCTCCAAAAATAACCAACAAACTTACTATCCCAGTCTAAAACTATGCTTTTAGGTAATCCATGCAATCTCAAAATATCCTTGAAAAATAAGTCTTCGACATGCACTATATCTATATTCTTCTTACAAGGTATGAAATGTGTAATTTTAGAAAAAAATTCTACCACCACAAAGATTGAATCATTACCTCTTTGTGTTTTTTACAAACCAAGTACAAAATCCATACTGATATCTTTCCAAGGTCTAGTTGGTACTATCAAAAGTGTATACAATCTCACATTTTGACTACTCCCTTTTGCAACTTGACAGACCTTAAAATTTAGAACAATATTTCACACATCATTCTGAACTTGTGGCCAAAAGTAATTTTCACTAACCAAAGCTATTGTCTTATCAATGCCAAAATTCCTAGCCAATCCTCTACTATTCTTTTTTTTAATGATATTTTCCCTCATAGAACTTATGGGTATGCACAACTAAATTCCTTTGAGCTAAATTCAATCTTGAATAAAATAATCTAACCACTTTCTTCATTGTATAACAATAGGTTCTCTGCAAGATTTTTGAGGTTTATATAAGTTAGGGTCATCCTCATACAAAGCTTTTAATTCATCATATGCCAATACTGAAATCTTCATTTCAATTAACAACACCCTTCACCTACTTAAGGCATTAGAAACATTATTTGATACACCACTTTTATGTTTCAACACAAATGTATAATTCCGTAAGAACTCAACCCATTCCATATGTCTTTGATTTATCTTACCTTGGCTTCTGAAATATCTAAATGCTTGATGATCAGTATATAGTACAAACTCCCTATGAAATAATTAATGTCCCCATTTCTTCAATGCTTGTATTATGGCATATAATTCCTGATCATACAACAAATACGTTCTTTTAGCATCATTCAAATTTTCACTAAAATATGTAACATGTCTTCCTTCTTGACTCAAGACATCTCCAATTACATTCCCACAAGCATAAAAATATACTTGGAATACCTTAATGAAATCATGTAAAGCAAATACTGGGAATTTCCAGTCATCTTCTACTTCAGCAATTCAAAACTCTTTTGTGCTTCACGTGTCCACTCGAATTCCTTATGATCACCCCTCATGGTCTCAGTCTTCGGCCCACAAATTGAACTAAAGTTTCTAATGAACTTTCGATAAAAAATATCCAACCCATGAAATTATCTTACTTCTCCAACATTCTTTGGTGTAGTTCATTCAACAATTGATTTCACCTTCTCAAGATCCATATTTAATCCTTCACCAGATATCACAAATCCCAAATATACCAACTCATCTTTAATGAAAGTACACTTTTTGAGGTTTATTAACAACTTCTCTTCCTTCAAACTCTATAATACTTGGCTAAAATGCTCCATATGATCCTCTTTTCTCTTTCTTAAAATAAAAATTCCATCCAAATAAACAATGACAAACTAAACCAAGAATTTCTTCAAAAATTCATTCATTAACCTCATGAAAGTACTCGGTGCTGTAGTAAATCAAAAATTCATTACCAACCATTCATATAATCCTTCATTTGTCTTGAATGTAGTCTTCCATACATCACCTTCCCTGATTCTAATATGATGATACCCACTCTTTAAATCTATTCTGATGAAATATCTAGCTCCACTCAAACAATCCATCAAATCATCCATCATTGGTTAAGGGAATCGATACTTAATTGTGATCATGTTGATGATTCTAGAATTGGTACACATCCTCCATTTTCCATCTTTCTTTGGTGCTAACACTGCAGGAACTACACATGGACTCAATCTCTCTCAGATAAAACCTCACTACAACAAATCTTGTACTTGCCTATTGAGTTCTTCACTTTCTACAGGTGTCATCCAATACGCTGCCTTTTTAGGAAAAATGGCTCCATGTATCAGATCCATACAATGCCTAATACTTCTTACGTGTGTTAATTGTTGGAAAGCTACAATGGAAACAATTTTTGTTTTTTCATTGATGTTAAACCTTAATTGGTGAGACTATTTCTATCTATTTGAGTACCATATCTATTGATTGTTGAAGAAGATTTGAAGGAAAGTATAACAAGAAGACGAAGTGAAATGGTTGAGTTATGGGAAATAAAAAGGGTACTTGATCAGTTGGAACATTGGCAAAGTAATGTGTTGTTTATCTTTTGATGACATTTTACTAAGATCAGTTTATGCCGAGCGAAGTTTGTGATGATCGAGCGCCAGTAAATTGTCGAGGAAACTAGTGATGACCGAGTGGAAGAACATAGTGTTGGCTGAGTAAGAAGTATTTTGGTAATTGTTGAGATTTGAGATTTCTGGCTGACATAATTGAATTTATTGGGATATGTAAAGTTAATTGAGGAGAAGCACAATTGGTCCACACTATTTAAATGCATGGGTAACCGTAATTAACACATGGATCAAAGATTTAATTTGTGATTACTTTGGAGAAGTAAATTAAATGTAATGATGGAAAGATCCGTTGGATCTGACCTAACCTAAGATCTACGATCTTGATTAAGTGGCAAAGATTTATCTTGACCTAGATGGAGAGGTATAAGATAACCTTAAGGGGTTATTCATGAAATTTATGAAAGAGGATTGCATAGTTAATTGACTGATAGGCATGATCTAGCAGAGAAGGATGAGAAGAGAAGTAGAGAGTTACATAAGTGATTGCTTGATGGATTCCCAAGAAGATATAAAGATTGAAATGAGAATGGAGGCCACTCAGTGAATTAGCATTAGAGCTGAATTGGATCTGGATTTGCAAAGTAAGTTGTATGTATCAGATCACACCTCCTGAATACTTTTTAACCATTGTATCAGTTAAAATCCTTTAACCAGGTTGACCTAATAGTCATTGTATAAATCCTTTGAGCAAGGTGACATTCATTTGGAATGTTCTAAGTCCTTTAACAAGGTCACTCCTGACAGGGTGATTTAATCCTTTAACCAGGTCACATTTAACAATGTGTTTTGTAACCTTTAACAGGGTTGGCTCCTAACAGAGCTCACTTCAGAATAGTGAAAAATTGGTAGCATGTTACTGGTATTTTTTCCCAAATTGGGTTTCCACGTTAAATATTGGTGTCAATTTTTGTGAATGTTTATGTTGTTTTTTACTGTTAAGTTTCTACAAGTTGATTACATTTGAACAATAAACTGCATATGTATGTTTTTTATTTATGCTATTTCTGCCGATCAGATCTGAGTTGTTCAAAGTGGTATAAAATTCAAATTGGTACATCTTGACCTAAGGATAATTGATTTACCCCCCCCTCTCAGTTATTTTGAATTCATTCTAACAGTAATCCATCAGGAAATTTATCTGATATGATGTCCACATACTCATTCAACAACTCAATAAATTCCTTCAGGTTCTCTTCTACTGACACAATCTCCTTTCACTTCTTGGGTACTAAAGAAAAAAATACATTATCATGCCTTATTCCATCTAAGAATTTCCTTCCATCCCCTACAAAAATTATTGTACTGGTACACACTTCATTCTTAAGGGGTTCTTAGAATGGTAAAACATTTTCCTTCATTCCATGAGAAACAATTGTATATACATTCCTCCTACCATCATTTATAGCTTTCCTATCATACTGTCATGGTCTACCCAACAAGATATGAACATACATAGGAATAATATCACATAAAAATTCATCATAAAATTTCCTAATCTTGAATTTAACTAGGCATTGTTTTCTTACCAATACCCTTTGTTCATCTTGAATCCATGTGATATGATAGGGTTTAGGATGCTTCAATCTCTACAACTTCAAATTATTAACCAACTCCTCCAAGGAAATATTATCCAAACTACCACTATCTATGAAAACTCTACACACCTTGTCTTGTACCTTGCATCTAGTTCAAAAAAAATTCTTCCTCTGCAATGGTTTCATATCCTTCTCTCCTTGATATGGAGTTCTCCAAGTGACCAAGATTTCTCCATCTTCTACTTGGTTTTTATATACTAATTTCGTGGAACCTTTATCTAGAAAATCTATTCACCTACTACTTTATACCTTCTTCTCAGATTTTTCTTGTTTGCACTCAAAGGCTCGATACCCTACTTCATCACATTTGAAACAAGTGCCACTAAAATTATTTTTATCATAACTACTTTGGCCTTTATTTCAATATAAATTTTTTTTATTTCTTTGGTAGCGATCACTATCCTTAAATTTTGACTCACCTTTCCTTGTTCTGTAGAAGATCTTCCTCCTCTAGAATTAGCACTGGATTTTCCTCTCTAAAATTTTCCTCCTCTACCTATTTCCCTTTGTTCATGTATTATGGTCAACTTTCTTCATCTTTCAAAGCCCATTTGTAAGATTCCTCCACACTCCTTATCTATATTAGATTGATTTCATCATGTATTGACACCCTTAAACCATTAAGGTAATGAGAAACTTATTTGGCTTCATCATCTACATGCCTAGATCTAATGTTCAACTTGTAAAACTCCTTGGTATAACCCTTAACACTTAAGTCCCTCTACTTCAATTTATGCAACTTCTGAAACAAATTCACTTGGTAATCTTCAGTCAAAAACTTAGCCTTCAATTTATTTACCATTGTATCCCAATATTTGATCTTGTCGTTACCCCTTCTCTATCAATTTGTCTATAGATGCTCCCACCATAAGGATGTATGCCCCTTTAACTTAGTCCAATCATATTTTATCTTCTTCTCCTTACTGGTTCCTTTAAGTTTGAAGTACTTTTCCATCTCTTTGATCCAATCCATTGATTCATCAGATTCAAGGTTTCCATGATATTCTAGAAAATTTAAATGTGCTCTCTTGTTTACATTGGTTAATTCCTTGATGAAGCATTCTTTCTCTCTATTCAAATATGGTTTCTCTTGATTTTTCAATCCTTCCCACTTTATGTAGTCAAGGATAGTGGTAAATCAAAGGTTTCAAACTAATCCTTCCAGCAAGAATCACACAATAGAAGCCAACAAGAGAAAAAATAAATTAATGCAAGATCAACCTACTTATTATCATATAACCACTTACAAAAGTCTACAGAAATAAATGATACATTCCAGGCATACATGCCCGATTGGAACCATCAATGCGTTATATTTTTATATGATCTACAATCAATAACAACTACATGAACCTTATAAAGGTACTTTATTTTCTCTAGTCTCTATATCAAATCTCTATAGGTGCTAAGGTTCTATTCTATTATGTATTTCTAAGAGAATCAATTACAAGATTTTATAAATACTTTGCAAGCTAAAAGTCCGCCTAGAAATATTACATTTCCCAATGAAAAGAAAACATATTACACATATAGGTAAGGACCCAAATCATAAGGATCTCCTTCCAAGGAATGGAACATGAATCATGATCCCTCAAGTAGGTCAGCCAAAAACATATCATCGAGAAATGAGCCTTTAAGCTTTGCCAAAAGGAAAATCCTTTGTGAGATCAGAAAATAGAAGACTGGATAAAAAAAAATGAATTAAACTATAGTCTTACCAAGAATCTATAAGATCTCAATCACAAAGAAACCAAACGATGTGCGAATCTAAGAGAGTTCTAAAATGATGCCAAGAACACATTGTAAGGATCGCAACTGTAAAGGATACAAACTGAATGAACACAAAAAGAAACTCAAAGACTGATTAATTAGGAAAATAGGAAAGCATATATTTTTGGTTGATGCAAGATTTCCAAGAACCCAAGATGCTCCTACATCACATGCCCATGAAAAACTGAATATGATATGGGCTTCCTTCACAATGAGGGTTTGTTCCTAGTAGCCCTCAAAACTAGGTTTTTGGCTCTTAAATTCTGACACGTACACCTCTCATATCAAAACTTGACCTTTTTAGATATTCATTTGGGTGACACCTAACATATATTAAATTGATCATTCCCAATACGCATTCCAACAATGAAATTTGGTGGTGTTGATGACACTTGTGTCTGAATTTCATTATTTCATAAGCACAATACAAGTCCAATAATAAACATGTTTGCATTCTGTTATATTAAATAATCATATAAAAGTATATTCCATATGAGTTGCATAGAATGAATAAATTTGATCATATTTAAATTGTAAATATGTACATTTCAAATTAACAAGACATACACTTAATGAACAAGTTGGATGATATTCAATTGCAAATAACTAAGTTTTAAAGTACAAACATATGCACACAATGAACAAATTAGATCAAATATGAACTTTTATATGTATGAAAATGAACAATAATTATGTACATATACAAAAATGGAATAAATGCCAAGTCAATAGTAGAGTTACAAAACTGTGTCATGTACCATGTCAAGGTTGATATATACAATATAAATGTAAAAGATATACATAAATTGGTCCTTCAATAACCACAACTACAACTATATGTCTCTATCAAGATCTATTACTATGGTGGATCATCAAAATTGAGCCTCCTCGAAGCAGTGTGTGGCTCTATAGGTAGCTGCACAAGAATAATTCAAATGCTAAATCAGATATATTTTCTCAAAATAACTAAATACCAAACTATAATTTGTTTGTAGTTGAATTATTGATTATGTCATGTCCTTCTTCTACTATTGTGTTGTGTGGTAAAGATTATGGTCTCCTTATTGGGAAAATGAGACCCCTAACAAAATGGAAAGGTAGAGGATCCATGGGAAGTTGTGAAAGGGGATATAATAGGTAACACAAAATTAATACAAGTTAATAACATATATGTTGAGAAACACTTAAAAACTAAAAATGCATGGACTAAAAAATAAATGCATACCAGAGCCTCAGATGGATCTCCTATACTTGTAGGAAACACATTCACTGATGAAGTAGATACACTCATTTCTTGTATGGTAAATGATAATAGGTTTTATAGTCATAGATCAAGGAATTAAGGGTTTCAAACAAGCAAGAACGCAATCCAACAGGAGTTGATGAGAGGGTTTCAACTAAGAAGACACACGTACATTTTCCCTCTATTATGTTGGACCCCATCTTTGATGAATCGAGACTCCTAACAAAATGGAATGGTAGAGGATTTATGGGAAGTTATGAAGGGGGTTGTAATAAGTAAAAGCAATTAATACAATTTAATAATCCAAAGTTGTTTATAAACACTAAAAAAATAAAAAAAATGCATGTACTTATATCTAAACACACATGTTTAACATATATAAAAAAAATGCATATCGACACCTCATATGGTTCTCCTATACTCCTAGGAGGCATCATTGCTGATGTTGTGACTATGACCATTTCCTGTATGAAAAATGATAACATATGTTATAGTCATAGAGGAAGAATTTAGATATTTCAAAAAAAGAAAGAATTCAATGGAAAGTGAATATGGAAATTTTACCTCTTCTCTCTCTCAAACTTCTATGACATTAGGTGCATTCATTAATTCTATAAACCCCAATTGTTTATGTATATAGAACAAATAAATCAGGTGTATTCATCAATATCTACATGTATATGTTTAATGATAATGAATTCAATAAATAAATTTAAATTATATTAAATTACCTTTTGGTTTTTAGGTGTCCGCGAGGATATATTTTTATATTTCGATGTGCTCGAAGATGTCTTTCGCACGCAAGATATACTTGCAACAGGTGGGGTAACATAATACAAATATATTAACCTAAGCGAAACAAATATATAATATTAAATATAAGATGAAAAAATCTAAATCTAAATGACTCACATGGGCTCAATTAAAATTGTAAATAAGATTTGTGCAAAATATGATACTACAAAGCTTTCTAGGCCAAAGGCAATGGCCAAAATCATGACATCGTCAACTTAGGACATATGAGACCCTGACAAGCCCTATAAATCACAAAATAAACATACATATTAACAAAATATATTTAGAAACCAACGTATTATTCTATTTATAACAATATTTAAAATTAGTTACCTTAAGTTTTGAAGCTATCTATGCACATTAAATGGATCGAACACTACATGGTGTACTCATGCCACATGTTGTGCCCTACAATGCATATTATTCATATATCACTTTAAATTGTTCCATAAATAAAAATTTATTTACTTTTATAAGATTTAGGTGATTAATTAATAACATAGCATAAACTCAAACAAACACACCTACATCTATTCTCCTCCAGAAAATGTCATGGACATCAGGTAGTTGGTTCGAGTCACATCCTCTATAGTGGAAGCATGACATCTACTGCCACAATGTGTACACAAATGGGATGTTGAACCATCCCCATTCGCGGCAGTGTCTATGATGCAAAGAGCACTGCAAAAAGACCTTAATGGGCCCTAACTCTTTGTTACATCTTCAAACTTCAAATTTGATCAATCTCACTCCACAAAAGTCTTCTTAGGATTCCTCCTAAATTTTCCAGGGGGTCAACAAGCTTCCCTTGTTCTCTCTTGGTTCTCCAAATCAAACTATGGAACAAAGCAATTTCTCCTTTAGGGACACTTTCCCTAAACCATACAATAAGGTGTAAAACTTCACCAGTGGATTAAAAAATCTATCCTAAGAGATTGAAGACTCTTAATAGACCCTAGGGACCAAGAATCCACCACTAAATTTGGTCTTGAAGACCCAAAGTTAGTTGAACCCCAAATAGCCTAGGATTCCTTGTATCCCTAACCAGTGGGTTTTTGTGACTTAAATTTTTGTGACAGTGGGATCTAGAGGACCTAATTGGGTTTCTAGACACCCTTTATGGATTTTGTAAACCCCCCAAAGCATTATCACCTCACTCCACTCTTGCGCCCCCAAGCTCTCACAAAACACACAGACCTAATTAGCTAGTTTAGGCTTGGTTTGTTAGGAAAGTGATAGAAGGTGGGTTCATGGATGAAATCCAAATCTTTGGATGGATCCCCCTACCCAAAATTAGTCTATAAACACTATTTTTTTTATCCCACAACACTCATATAACTCTTGCCTATGATTGTACCGACAGACTAGGTTAATTACATAGGGATAATTAGCCTAGGGTTTGATCTTAAAAATTGAAGGACTAAGAGTGAGAGCTTGAGATTATGGATTATTAATTACCATGATCCTAACTATAATTTTCCATGTGGACAAGGAGATCCACTGGATAAATCTCTTGTTAGGATCACATCATTGAGACTGGTCTAGTAGAGCCTTGGTTTCTCAGACAGCAACCAAGAAAAATCTATAAATTTTCACTAACTTAACAAAAACACCTCAAATCAACTAGAAAGGTTAGTAGACTCGGGTTATTACAAAATTTTGTAACTTGATCTTCAAAATGAATCTGTACCAAGCTGTACCATGCAAAAATGGCTCAAAACACTCTTCTATTTCCTTGCTCAAACATCAAACTTCATACACACAGTATTCTGACCTTCATGGAAGGAATCCTCTCACCTAATAGCATCCTCAAATCATTTTAGAAGCTTTAGAGAGTGGGTGAGGTTGGTTACAAAGAATTTTTTCATTCTCGAGCAACATTTTGCAAAAGTTGCTCATGCAACTTTGCAAAAAGATAACTTTTGGCAATCATGAAGGAAAGTTGCTAATTTTTGAGAATGTTAAGTTCACTGACCCCAAGGATGTGGGAGAGGGTCAAAAAAAGGCAATAACCTAACTAAGGGCTTAAAACAATACTTCTAACTAAACTTTAAAGACTTTAAACAAACATGATCTACCTCTGGTTTCAGGAACCTAGGTTTATAACATCACCTTAGGTCCTTCACCTTACATCAAAGACCCACATAACTACACACACACAAGGGTGATCTCAAGGATGTACCTTATTAAAAACACAAAAGAAAGAAAAATAAGGAGCTTCAATAGGTTCCCTACACCATACTCCTCATGAAAAAAAAAGAACTCAAGTCTCTTGAGTTGTGAATTCTTCAAGTGGATAACCTGTCTTCAGAATGTCTTCAGGGTTCATCCAAGTAGCATCTTCAAATGGTTGGAGTTTCCATTTGACCAAGTACTCATAATAAGTGTCCCTCCTAGTTTTCATGTTCACTCTTTTTTCTATAATGGTTTCAATCTCAGGAGGATTTTCTTGTGGCATGTCCTTGAGTGGTTGGGGTGTAGGAGGTTCTGGGGTACCTGCAATATCAGTAGTACTATCTTATCCTTTACAAGCATAGATGTCTACAACATTGAAAATAGGTGATAAGCCAATGTGAGATGGTAGATCAATTCTATAGGCATTGTTTCCACACTTCTTCAGAATCTTGAAAGGGCCAAGATTTTTCATCATAAGCTTTGTGTATTTCTCTTTCGGTAGTCTCTCCTTCTTGAGGTGAAACATCACTAAGTCTCCCACCTTGAATTATAGATCTCTCCTCTTCTTGTCAGCATGGGCTTTATATTTCTTAGTGGTATGCTTCAATTTGGTCTGCACCTGATCATGTATATTCTTCATTACCTCAACAAATTCTTTAGCTAGTGCACTTGTTTTATCCATTTCTTTGATGTCCCTGAGTTCCAATACTCCTCTAGGGTGAGTGCCATAGACAATCTGGAATGGAGTTAGACCAATGCTCCGATTTACTGAATCACTGAATGAGAACTCTAATTGTACTATAATGGTACCCCAAGTGGCTCCATGTTCCTGTGTGAGGAATCTCAGAAGGTTTCCAAGGGATCTATTGATGACTTCTATCTGACCATCAGACTGTGGATGATATGCAAATGACAGAGAAACATTTGTTCCTAGTTTTCTCCATAATGTCCTCAAAAAGTGACCTAAGAACTTAGGATCCCTATCTGATATGATGGACAATGGGATTCCATGGAATCTTACAACCTCTCTAAAGAACAACCTTGCTATGTGAGATGCATCATGAGTTTTCCTACAAGGGATAAAGTGTGCCATTTTTGAAAATCTGTCGACTACAACATAAATGCTATCAAATCCAAACTTGGTCTTTGGAAGACCTAGGACAAAGTCTATACTTACTGAATCCCATGGTTTGGTAGGGATGGTTAAAGGATTTTATAGTCCAGCATTGGATGTGTGTCCTTTGGCTTGTTGGCAAACTGAACAACTCTCCACAAAATTCTTAACATCTGTTGCAATTTTGGCTAGTGGTAGAATCTCCTAACTAGCTCCAAAGTTTTGTCTACTCAAAAGTGACCATCTATGCTTCCATAGTGCTTCTCTTTGATAATTTTCTCCCTCATATATCCCTTTGGGACACATAAAGAACTCCCTTTGAAAAGAAGACCATATTGCACAATAAACTCAGAGAAATCAGTATGGTATCTGTCTGTCATCTCAATGCAAATCTGATAAGCTTCTTTAAAATATTCATCTTTAACATACATATCCTATATAGCATGGACCCCAACACTCTCTAACTAGATGGCTTGATTGGTCAAATGTCTCCTACTAAGAGCATCAACAACTTTGTTCACAACCCCTTTTTTATGCTTGATGGAAAATGTATAAGACTACAAGAATTCCGTCCACTTCACATGTCAGTGATTAATTTTCTCCTATTTTTTTAGAAAGCTAAGTGCATGGTTATCAGTAAAAATAGAAAAAATCCTAGGAAATAAATAATGCCTCCATTTCCTAAGTGACTGAACCATTGCATACATCTCAAGATCATAAGTGGAGTATTTTTGTTTAGCTTCATTGACCTTCTCACTGAAAAAAGCAACTGGTCTTCCTTCTTGGCTCAAGACTCCTCCAATGGATTTTTTGTTTGCATCACATTCAACTGTGAATACCTTGTGAAAGTCTGGTAGGACTAGGATAGGTTTCTCTACAATCTTCTTCTTTATCAACTCAAAGGACTCATTAGCTTCATTAGTCCATGAAAATATGCATTTTCTTAAACCTTTAATAGTGCTAATAATGGGAGCACATATGCCACTAAAGTTTCTGATGAATTTCCTATAAAAGCTAGATAGGCCATTAAAATTTTTTACCTCTGGTGGAGTAGTGGGAGGTGGCCAATTGAGGATAGCTTCAACTTTGGTAAGATCCATCTTGAGACTATTTTTGGAGATCACAAAACCCAAGAAAACAAGTTCTTCTTGAAGAAATACACACTTATCTATATTGATTTTCAACTTATCCTCATGGATTTTCCTCATCACCATGTCTAAATTATTGAGATGTTCTTCCCTGCTCCTGCTAAAGATCAAAATTTCATCAAGGTATACAACAACAAATTTGTTAAGAAAAGGTTTCAATACTTCATTCATCAATCTCATAAAGGTTCTTGGAGCATTGGAAAGGCCAAAAGGCATCACAAGCCACTCATAGAGGCCTTTTGTAGTCTTAAAATCTTTCTTCCATTCATCTCCCTCTCTGATTCTTATCTAATGATAGCCAATTTTGAGATCTATCTTGGAATAGTAACTTGCACCCCAAACAGTCGATGAAATCCTCTATTCTAGGCATACAAAAAATATATTTGAAGGTTATCGTATTGATTTCCCTAGAATCCACACATAACCTCCATGTGCCTTCTTTTTTGGGTGCTAAGACTGCTGGGACAGCACAAGGACTCACACTCTTCCTAATGAGACCTTTTGACAATAATTCTCCAATCTGTCTTGCTACCTCTTGATTCTATTTAGGGGTCATCTTATATGCTACTTTGTTGGGAAGAGTGGCCCCTGGTATGAAGTATATATAGTGACTTATTTCCCACTCAGGTGGCAAAGACTCTGGTGTGTTCTTAGCAATGATACCTCTATACTAGTCTAACAATTCTTTCACTTCTTTGAGGCCTACATCCCTAATGGGGATTTGGAATTTGGGCTCCTTGAAAGGTGTCTTTTTGGGCCTCACTACTAGGGCATAACAAGGGGTATCCTTCTCCTTTAGTACTTTCATGAATTCCTTTTCTCCTATGTGCAAGATAGTACTAGTAGCATGTTTTTCTTTCTCACAGTCATGGAGTGGGTTCATTACATATTCAACACCATCCTTAGTTATAGTATAAACATTGGATTTTCCATCATGCCTAGCATCTACATTATATTTCCATGGCCTCCCTAATAATAGATGACATGCATCCATCTCTATAATATCACATAGAACCCTGTTTGTATACTCCCCTATTTTGAAATCTTCCCAAACTTGTTCATTGATAATGGTTTGCCTTTCTTTTGTCAACCAAGAAGCCTTATAAGGAAAAGGATGAGGAATTGCATGCAAAATTAGTTTAGTGACTAACCCGCTAGATGCAATATTATATATAGAGCCAGAATCAACTATAACCTTGCATACCTTATTGTTCACCTTGTAGCTTGTTCTAAATAATGACTTCCTCTGAGGTGGTTCTATAGTAGTAGGTACTCTTAGGAGTGTCCTTTGCATCATTGAACATTCTCCTTGCTCTGGATTTGCAGGTCTTGAAATTTTAGAGTGGTAGGAGGATACACTTTGGTTATCATCCTCTTGGGTAAGTTGTACTCTTTTGTCCCCTCCTTGTCTATTGGTGCCACTCTTTTCAAGACATTTGAAGGACTAGTGTCCAACTTGATTGCATGTAACACACTTCCCTATGAAGACACTAGGCCCTCTTCCTCCAAGCCTTCCTATACTTTTGGATCTCCTCCCTCTCAAACTGTTTCTATTATTGTTCTTTCCTTCTGACTCATGGTGATTAAACTCCCCTTGACTTATTTGGAATGGTCCTCTACCATTGAATCTACCTCTTCCCCTGAATTTATTCCCTCTTCCTCTATTATTTTGTTATCCCCTTCTCTTCTACTTTTCTTCAATTTTTAGTGTCATTTGAAAACATTTGTGTACTGATTCAGGGTCAAATAGACTCATTTCATCTTGGATACTATATTTCAGTCCATTGATGTACCTTGCAAGTTTGTGCTTCTCACTTTCAGGAACTCTTGCCTTCGAGGTCATTTTGTGAAATTATTTAGTATACCCACTCACATCAAGGTCCTTTTGCCTAAGATTTTGCAACTTCTTGTGGAGGGTGATCTCATAGTCTTCAGGTACAAACCGCTTCTTAACTTCAACTAGCATCTTCTTCCATGTTGAGATAGGATTCCTTCCATCCTCCACTCTTTCATTTTGTAGAAAGTTCCACCAACTCAAGGTAGGACCTCTCATTCTAAATTTTTCAACCTTAACCTTTTGATCCTCAGAGCTTTTTTCATACTCAAAGTAGTTCTCCAAAGCTTCCACCCAATCCATGCATTCTTCAGGATCCATTTTCCCACAAAACATAGGCATGTCTAATTTCTGATCCCTTCTTCCAACTCTTTCAAGAGCTTCAAGAAGTCTTAATTGGTCTGCATGCATGTTCTATGTCTCATCTTGCTCCTTCTCTTCCTCTTCTTCTTCCTCTTCTTCTTCTCCTTCCCCCTTCTCCATTTGAAGGTCTTTCTACTTCCTTATCTCCGCTTCCATCCTTTTGTTCTTGGCTACTTGTTCCCTGAAATTTTTTTCCAATTCCACGTTAGTGATTCTAGTGGGGACTTCTTCATCTAGAGAAATTTCTATTCCCTTAGCCATTCTTCACTCCTTCCAAGATCTTGGCAGGCTTTGATACCACCTAATGCAGAGAGCACTGCAAGAAGACCTTAATGGGCCCTAACTCTTTGATACATCTTCAAAATTCAAATTTGATCAATCTCACTCCACACAAGTCTTCTTAGGATTCCTCCTAACTTGTCCAAGGGGTCAATAGGCTTCCCTTGTTCTCTCTTGGTTTTCCAAATCAAACTATGGAACAAAGCGATTTCTCCTTTAGGGACACTTTCCCTAAACCATACAATAAGGTGTAAAACTTCACTAGTGGATTCAAAACTCAATCCTAAGAGATTGAATACTCTTAACAGGCCCTAGGGACCAAGAATCCACCACTAAATTTGGTCTTGAAGACCCAAAGTTAGTCAAACCCCAAATAGCCTAGGATTCCTTGTAGCCCTAACAAGTGGGTTTTTTGGACTTAACTTTTTGTGACAGTGGGATCTAGAGGAACTCATTGGGTTTCTAGAAAACCTTTATGGAGTTTGAAAACCCCCAAAGCATTAGCACCTCACTCCACTCCTGCACCCCCAAGCTCTCACAAAACACATAGACCTAATTAGCTAGTTTAGGCTTGGTTTGTTAGGAAAGTGATAGAAGGTGGGTTCATGGATGAAATGAAGAGATTTGGATGGATCCCCCTACCCCAAATTATTATATAACCACTCTTGGTTCAATCCCAAAACACTCATATAACTCCTGGATGTGACTGTACTGACAGACTAGGCTAATTACATAGGGATAATTAGCCTAGGGCTTGATCTTAAAAATAGGACTAAGAGTGAGAGATTGAGCTTCTATATTCTTAAAGACCATGATCCTAACTATCATTTTCCAAGTGGCCAAGGAGATCCACTAGATAAAGCTCTTGTTAGGATCACATCTTTGAGACTGGTCCAGTAGAGCCTTGGTTTCTCAGACAGCAACCAAGAAAAATCTATAACTTTTCACTAACTTAACAAAAAAACCTTAAATCAATTGGAAAGGTTAGTAGACTCAAGGACTTACAAACTTCTGCAACTTGATCTTCAAAATGAATCTCTACCAGGTCGTACCATGCAAAAATGGCTCAAAACACTCTTCTATTTCCTTTCTAAAACATCAAACTTCATACACACAGTATTCTAACCTTCATGGAAGGAATCCTCTCACCTAATAGCATCCTCCAAGCATTTAAAAATCTTCAGAGAGTGGGTGAGGTCAGTTACAAAGAATTTGTTCATTCTCGAGCAACATTTTGCAAAAGTTGCTCATGCAACTTTGCAAAAAGAAAACTTTTGGCAATCATGAAGGAAAGTTGCTAATTTTGGAGAATGTTAAGTTCACAAACCCCAAGGATGTGGGAGAGGGTCAAAACAAGGCAAGAACCTAACTAAGGACTTAAAACAAGACCTCTAGCCTAACTTTAAAAACTTTAAACAAACATGGTCTAACTCTGGTTTCAGGAACCTTGGTTTATAACTTCACCTTAGGTCCTTCACCTTACATCAAACACCCACACAACTACACACACACAAGGGTGATCTCAAGGATGCACCTTATTACAAACACAAAAGAGAGAAAAATAAGGAGCTTCAAGAGGTTCCCTGCACCAATCTACCCTCGAATATACCTTTTGGCAGTTGGTGTACATATGCTCAATGGGTTGTGCTAAGCCAAATGGTGCATCTAATGATGATGGAGTTGGCATAGGTGTTGATCCATCCTCTGGTCTGACTAACTCTATGCCATGTCATCCAATGATGTATTAGTCAATGATGCAACTACCTGAAAATTTTGTAACTCCATAGACTCCTTTAAGGTTGTTTGGACCATGACATGAACCATGGGTTTAGGATATATATGCCTCATATGTTTTGGATCTAACACCCTACGAGCCTCAGGTCTATCTTGCATAGAGCCTCTCCCTTTACCCTGGAACAACTAGATGTAAAAATAATTTGGCTTCAATCTGACGATAAACTCACAATAGAGATTTCTCAAAAAGTAGAGAGGCACCTCCCCTTTGTTACAAGGTGGTTGGTCAAAGACCATATACCACCTATTCAAAAAATATTCTTTAATCCCACATGCATACACCAATGTCTAGGAGGATCAGTGAAAAGAGCACATATGTCATCTTTAAGTATGCCCTTTATTTTCACCTCATCATATGACAACTCATTTGCATAAAATGCACAACATCTCTCCCTCCATGAACCTCATTTTTTAACCTATCTATATACCTTAGTTACACTATTGGCCATTGTTTCTATGGTTGTAGTGAGGTATGGGTGGTGCTCATGACTAGAAGATCTCAGCCTATTCACTAATATATAAATTTGGGTAGTGTTTTGTCTCAGGCGATTGATATGATCCTCATGTGTGGCTTGTACATGATCTATTGGAGGATGCAGAGGGTTTTGGGGTGGTGGTGGTTTTTCAAGAGCAGCATTTTGATGGTTTTTTTTGTGGAGTAGCATTTTGAGGGTTTTTTCATTTCTCGTGTGCAACATTTTCAATGTTTGCTTGTGTTGGTTGTGCAGGAAGAGGTCTTTGTTGTCTATTTTTTGTTAGGTTTTGTTTTAAGAATCTAACATCAAATTAATAAAAAAAAACTTAAATCAATTAAACAACCCCTACTTTAATTTAAATTTAAACAAATACAATAAAAATAAGAAATTATTAAATGTTCAATGATGTGTGATGGTTGCAAATTGGTCTGAATGCTAGGAAAATACAATTGAAAATGAAACACACTCGATTTTTGCTGATTTTGGGACCCTCTCAACTGCTATCAAGCCATTTTTAGCATTAAAATGATCTTTACCCACAGGTTTTTAAAAAACTTATAGTTCTTCATAACCCGTACGGGTTATGAAGAACTTTATGTTAACTAATTGATGGTAATAATGATAAAGACCAAGTTTAGAGGAATGCAAGACAGTAGAACAGTTAGATCAGTTATTATTTTGTCATTCATGTCAAGTAATTGATTTCTATTTTATATTAAGTTTCCATATCATTCAGAGAGGAAATTAAGTGGACAGATAATAAAGATCAAACAATGATAAGGTACTATTGGTATAATTGTTTTCCACTTAACATTTGATGTTGTTAAGTCGGTAAAGGAAGAAAGGTCAAGTTGGTAAAGGGAACAAGCCTAGTTACCAAGAAAAGATAAGTTTTTTCATAAAGTGAAGTGTTAGTCACTCGAGCAAAGAATAGTCAATCAC
Organism: Thuja plicata; assembly: GCA_018584345.1. Taxonomy (NCBI): domain Eukaryota; kingdom Viridiplantae; phylum Streptophyta; class Pinopsida; order Cupressales; family Cupressaceae; genus Thuja; species Thuja plicata. Next base: position 5,017,364 of record MU224552.1, read on the forward strand.
CGAGTGAAGTTGACAATCGAGTAGAGGTCATTCACCAAGCAAGGTTGGTAACTGAGAAAGGCCAGACACCAAATGAAGTCAATCACTAAGTCACTGATCATGGAACACAGTTGGAATTCAAGGATCATATCACATTCAATATGAAGGCATGAAGATCAATAAGATGCTAAGGATGAAGAAAATTTTGTTACAGAGATTTACGGTCATGAAATGTCAAGTTCAAAATTTGAGATGAAGATGAAGTGGAAAAAGGGAATTTGTGAGTTCCAAGAATAGTGCAAGTCTTGAGGTAAAGTTAACCATTTAATTGAGTTGCAAATACATTAAATCAATTCAAAAATATGATCTGACAGCTAAGAGAAAATAAAGGAAAACCTAATCAAGGAGATTAAGAGGAAAAAACATAGGCCTATATATTGATGGGCTTGTATTTTTATGAGAGAGATGCTAGAAAATTTAAAGGTTGAAGCTTGGTCAATCTACTGAAAAGAGGCAAAGATCCAGTATAGAGAAGAAACTGATGATTTATTGATTCCACTAGTAATAGAGAGTGCATAAGGGATCATATAAAGCAAGAGGTAGTTGCAGATACACACTTCAAATCATTACACTATTTCTTATTAACCTTTGTAATAGAAAAATATCTTAAATGAATAGACCTAATCAGTCCTTTTATAAATCCTTGAGAATGATAACATTCTAGGATAAATGTTTAATCCTTCTGATCAAGCCACTCCTAGTAGGGTGAAGATCTTAACAAATCTAAGGCAAACCCCCTAACAGGGTCACATCTAACAAATGTGCATTGTTATCTTTAGCATGATTGGCTCTTAACCAAGCATACTTGAGAAGAGTATTTCTTTTTATGGGTGATAATTCTCACTGAGGTTTTTCCCAAATTGGTTTTCCTCATTAAAAATGGTGTTATGTCTGTTGCATTGAAAATTGTGGATGTTAGTTGCTTATGGTATATGTTATTGAATGAGATAAGTAGAGTTATCATATTTTTGGTTCATGTTGTTATTTGAGTTACCGATTTGAATCAGAGATCTAAGTTTTAAGTTATAAGATTAAATATTTTCTGATTCACCCCCCTCTCAGTAAACCAATAATTGGTATCAAAGCTAGTGCTCTGAGAAATAAGTTTAAATAAACTTGAGCTAAAGATCATAAGATGTATAAGAGGGAGGCACTTAAGTTGAATAAGAATAAATTTTCTACATGGAAGATCAGAATAAGGATACACATATCTGGAATTGGAGATTATGCATTAAACCATCTTGAAAATGAGTACTCACCTCCACTGGTTGGTGCTTTGACACTTGAGAAAATAAGAGAAAGATAGGAACATACACAAGTTATGATAGAGATATATTCTACTCCCACCAACCTAGAGTTCAATGATCTTCAAGGATGTGACACTAAAAAGAATACGTGGGAAAAGTTAGCACTAGTATATGGCAGAGATCAACATGTTCAGAAGGATAAAGCCAAAAGCTTAAGAGGCAAGTTTGAATATATGAGAATGGAAGAAGGCGAAACTATTGCACTATACGACACAAGACTAAAGGAAATTTCTATTTCTATCAAAGGTTCTAGAGGACACATTGAAGAAGAAGAAGATGGTACAAGAAAGTTGTTGAGAAAACTCTTGCCTATCTATGCCATCCAAGTATCTGCAATACAAGAGCTGAGATCCATTCCTCAAATGATTGTTACCTTGGATGCTATGATCGATAAGCTAACTTCTTTTGAGCTTAATGATTTTGATAATAGTTTGCCTTCTACTTCTAAGATTGAATCTACATTCAAATAATCTTTGACTATTGGAAAGTCTAGATAATCTAGATATAGTGATGGATATGCAAGTGATCTAGAGGAACTATATGCTGAAGATGAAGGAAATGAAACTAAGTTTGAAGCTTTATTAGCTAGGATACTACCGAGAGGTAAAGGAAAGTACCAAGAGAAACTACCTTTGAAGTGTTTTAACTACAATAAGATTGGTGACATTGCTTCTATTTGTCTTGACAATAATAAAAAGAAACACAACATAGATAAAAAAAAAAAAAAAAGAGAGAGAGAACATATTTAGAAGATTCAAACATTTTAAGAATAAAGGAAAGAAATCATGCTACATTGCTGAAGGAGGATCATCTGATGATGACACCGATGATGAAGAGGTAGAAATTTTATGTTTCTATTAAAGATGAATCTAATGAAGAAAGGTATGTAAAATAAAAATCCCTAATCTAAAAAGTAAGTAAAAATGATACATGGATTATAGACAATGGTTTCTCACACCATATGACTGGTGATACTGATAAGTTTATTACTTTAAAAGAACATAATGGAGGTAATGTTAGATTTGGAAATGACGCTACATATCATATGAAGGGAAAAGGCTCTATAATTTAGTTGAACAATACTAAACGTGATGATTTTTATTGGGTTGAAGGTATGAGGTACTATTTTTTGTGTGTGGCACAATTGAACAATACAACACACCGACTGGAATTTCAAAATAGAAAGTTAAAGGTATTCGATCATAAGGGAATTTTAATTTCTACTCGAGAACAATCTAAAGGTAACCTATTTTACATTGATACTTCCATAAAGAGTTGTCTATTTGCTAATAATGAAGATGTATCGTTATGGCACAAAAGGCTATGTCATATGAATTTTGACAACTTAATCAAAGTAAGTAAGAACAAAGTAAGAGGTCTACTGATTTTATACAAACTTGAGAATTCCATGTGCAAGGGATTCCAAGTAGATAAGATGACTAAATCAAGCTTTACAATAAAATATTATACTACACAAGTTATTTTGGAGTTGGTACACACTGACCTATGTAGTCACGTGAGAACACAAAGCTAATATGGAGATAGATACTTCATTTTTTTGTTGAGGACTAGTCTAGAAGGATGTCGTCCATATTTCTAAAAGAAAAATATGATACTTTCCAAATGCTTAAGTGGTACAAGGCTAGAGTTGAAAAATGTTAGTAATATCTGAGCGGGGGGAATCAGTGGCCTCATAACAATAATCCTTAAATCAACCCTTCAAAACTTATTACCACTTTTAAGCCTCTAGTTATATTCAGTCCTATAAGATGAATGCCTTGAAATACTTATAACAAATTTCTACTTTTCGGAATTCTTTGTTAACCCTTCTTATGTATGTTTACCAATAAGAAGTCTTTCTATTTACCGAAACATAGTAAATAACTAGTGTATACTGATCAATCTAGATTTACTTAAGTGAAATGCAAAACAATAAAGTAATGACTCATAGACACATTAACACATTGATTTTTAACATGGATACCCTGTTAAGGGAAAAACCACTGGGACCAGTACCCCAAATTTTCACTCTTCTGAAGTGAGCTCGGTTAAAAGTCAACCCTATTAAAGGTTAAAAACAAACTGTTAGGTGTGACCTTGTTAGAGGATTTAAATAGATACTTTATCACTTAGTATCTCGCATCTAATGCTACCATCCTTGATCAAACACTCACTTGGCCTGTCAATAGGTATCGGCCATATCCAATGCTACTTTGTATGATCAAACTTTTTGATACTCCTTGGGATGTGTCTCAATTAGAAAAGACTTTTAAGTCCTACTCGGTTAAGAGACTTGATTCTTCAATGGGTAAACTGAAACAATAAATTGATTTGTTCACATATATAACTTGAATTCCATATTTTTAGATCTATTGTAAGTGAATTACCTTTTTGATCAATGTTATTAATTCAATACCTTTGCTCCACAGTGTTCTTCTCTATGATGTTGTATCACTATTCATCGATGTCCATAGGATTTAGCTCTTTCCTCAGCTTGATTGATCAGGTCTGAATGAAGACTTTCTTCTCCTTCAGAATCTCTTCAGCATTTATTCTCTTGTCACTCCCCTTCACCACCTTCGTAGTGAATTAGGTTGTCTCTTTATAGACATGATATCACTGTTTCTTGGCTTTCTTGATCTTGGAGTGATCCATAATTCTCACCAATTAGATTTAAAGAAAAACTCTAGTTTTATCTTGTAGAGATCTTCTTGCCAACTAGACAAAGAAGCTTTAAATCCTTTACTTATCTCCAGCTTTATCTTGTCAAATAAAATAATGATAAGTATCAGTTAAGTCTATTTTTATCTCTTGAAAGCTAAGAATTTTGTCATTTCTAAACTCTTTATTCTATCAGTCAATACTTCTGTTAGTCATCGGTGATAACTGACTGTTCCGTCGGTGTGACTTCAGTTGTCTTCGGGATCTCTATCCATCAGGAAACACTATAATTCTATCCATCAGGTTACACTGTGCTTTGCTTGTAGGGAATACTGTGACTTTTCTCATTGGTAATGTTGTGCATTTTCTCATCAGGTAACACTATGACTTTTCTCTTTTACTCTTTCCATCGGTGTGCACTCCATCGGTGTATATAGTCACTTTGTGAATACTTGACTTATATGCATTATTGATATCATACACTTTGATTCATCGGTTCTTTGAAGTCTTTAGAAGTATGTCCATGACCATATAGATTATATCAAGTTGAGATAAATGACAATACAATACATTAACTGATTTAATGTCTTGCATGATCATCAACTTAACATCTTCAAACATTCAATCAGTTATAGTTCATCAATCTCTCACTTTGGCATTGATGGAAACATACTACATTATCACACTATATTATTACTAATACAATATGAAATATAACAGTTGAATTTCATCAAACTACCAATCTTATGTACTATGACCGATGCAAATATATGGTCCTCGGTAAGCTCATATAAGCTTAGATTTTATTCTTGCAGCTTTCTCTCTGTCTTCAATCCCTTTACTAGATAGATGTAGAATCTTTCTTTCTTCTGATGTGATGTGTTCTTTTCCTATGCCAAACTCTCTCCCTTTCATTGTTCTCTTTTCTTTTGATGTCTCTTGTCAGCAATTTTCTCCCTTTGTATTTACTCTCCCTTTCTAGTTACATCTCTCCCTTTGGATAATGTGATGGATCTAATCTCTCCTTGTATAATCTCTCCCTGTATAATCTCTCCCTGAGGTGATAATGGATATAATCTCTCCCTTTGACAACAATTCCAAAAAAATATTTTCTATCCATAATATACTCCTTGAATTTCCTAATCCATCAGCAATACAACAACTCTAGTGCTCGGAGTAGATAAATACCTTGTTGTGTATGGATTTATCTTTGAAGTCCATATCTTTTCTTGCATTAACATGAATGATATTCTAATAATATGTAGGTTGATGCAGCCTTCTAGTCATCTTACTAACTAGTAGACAAGGGTCTGACCCCTATTCTTTTTCTCAAGTACTCAAATGCATCCTTGGGCAGTGGCTTGGTGAAAATATCGACTAATTATTCCCTTGATTGCACATACTCAAGTATCACCTCCTTTGCTTGAACTTGTTCTATCAAATAATGATACTTGATAGAAATATGCTTTGTTTTAGCATGCATGACTGGATTCTTGGAAATATTTATTGCACTAGTGTTATCACAATAGATAATTACTGGTTCAAGAATTTTCATATACATACCTTCCAGTAACTGTTTGATCTATGCAATATTTTTGCAGTTTGCAGCAGCAGCAACATACTCTTCTTCTACAGTAGACTGAGAGATGCATTCTTGCTTCTTGTTGATCCATGTGACAAGTTTGTCACCCATAAATAATGCTCATCCAGTTGTGTTGTTTCGGTCATTAATATTTCTAGCTCAATCAGCGTCGGTAAAGACCTTAAGTTCAAATTTCCCTTCTCTTCGATACCATAAGCCATATTCCTTGGTATTCTTCAGATATCTTAGGATTCTTTTCATAGCACTCATATGTGATTCCCTGGGATTAGCATAAAATCTTGCAACTATTCCTACTACATGTGCAATATCTGGTCTAGTATGTACAACATACATGAGTTTACCAATCATTGATCTATACAAAGTCTGATTTACCTCTGATGACTTGTCCTCCTTTTTCAGCTCACATCCAGTTGCCATCAATGTTCCAAATGGTTTGGAATCTTCCATCTTGAATATTTTCAGCACTTCCTTGATGTATTTGGATTGTGTAATGAAAATACCTTCATCTTGTTGCATGATCTGTAGACCAAGAAAGAACTTGATCTCTCCAAACATAGACATCTCAAACTCTTTTCTCACTTTATTTGAAAATGATTTGCATAGAATATCATTTCCTCCAAATATGATGTCATCAACAAATATCTTAGTAATCAAAATGTTAACATCAGTATCTTCCTTCAAATAAAGATTACTATTTTCACTAGTTCTTACAAATCCAATACTTATGAGATAGTAATGAAGTCTTTCATACCAGGCTCAGGGTGCTTGTTTCAATCCATACAAGGCTTTGTGTAGTCTACATATCATGTTTATCTTGTCTGGATCAACAAACCCTTCTAGTTTTTCAATGTATACCTCTTCTTCAAGTATTTCATTTAGGAATGCAGACTTGACATCCATTTGGTATACCTTGAATCCTTTACATGCACCTTAAGAAAGTAATATTCTCACTCCTTCTAGCCTAGAAATGGGTGCAAAGGTCTCTCCATAGTCAATCCCTTCTTGTGCATACCCCTTGCATACTAGTCTTGCTTTGTTTCTAGTGACTTCTCCATTCTCATTCATTTTATTCCTCAATATCCATTTTGTACTGATGGAATTCTCGTCATCTGGTCCCAGTACAAGTGTCTATCTCTTATTTTTCTCAATCTTCTCAATTTCCTCATTCATAGCACTAATCCATTCATCGTTATCAAGTGCAGCATTGACAGATTTTGGCTCAAAATCACAAATTAGACATCTTGTGTTTAGAGATTTACTTCTAGTTCTCATACCAACCTTCTTATCTCCAATGATCTAGTTCTATGGGTGGTTTCTTCTGACATATCTAGCAAGTATAGGTTCAATTCTTTGTCTATCAACTTGATCATCAATTTGTCCTTCATTCTGATCTTCATCGCTTGGTATATCTTCTTGAGTAATTTCCTGATTGTCGATATTTGCAGCCTGATGCTCAGGTGCAATAATTTGTTGCTCACGAGCTATATACTATTTCTTAGGTAGAGTGTCAGGTTCTTCATTGTAGACAAACCTATTGTATTCCTCTGGTTCTTTTGTGTTTTCTTTTTCATTATTCTCTGCAAATTCATCTATCTTTACATTTACACTTTCAACAATTTTGTTAGAGGCTTTATTGAGACATTTGTAAGCTTTGCTCTTGGTGGAATACCCTAGAAATATTCCTTCATCACTTTTGGAGTCAATATTTCCATTTCTATCATCTTTTAAGATATAAAATTGACTACCAAAAATTGTGAAGTAACTTACATTGGGTGTGTAACCATACCATAGCTCATAGGGTGTCTTCTTGGTGTCTTTCTTCAATTGTACTATGTTCAATGTGTAAACAATAGTACTGACAGCTTCCCTCTAGAAGATTTGGATGATTCCTTTCTCTATCATCAGTGTCCTTGCACAATCAACAATGGATCTATTCCTTCTTTCAGCAATTCCATTTTGCTGGGGTGTTCTCGGTGCAGAGACCTGTCTTTTGATTCCATGCTGATTACAAAAGTTAGTGAATTCATCTGAAATAAATTCCCCTCCTCTATCTGATCTTGAGCATTTCAATTCTTTACCACTTAGCTTTTCTACCATTTCTTTGTACCATTTAAACATCTTGAATGCTTCAAATTTATCTTTTAGAAACATTACTGTCATAATTCTAGAGTAATCATCAACAAAGAGAATGAAATATTTATCACTATAGTAACTCTTTTTCCTCATGGGTCCACATAGATTAGTATGGACTAATTCTAGAATGGCATTAGATGTATTGGATTTGCTTTTGAAACTAGACTTTTTCATCTTACCCTTTTGACAATTTTTGCACATGATTTTGTCAGACTTAATCATTGTCGGTAAGCCTCTCACATTTCTTTTTCTTCTTATCTTTATCATGTTGTCAAAGTTTACATGACACAATATTTTGTACCACAACCATATGTCTTTTTTTCTAGCCATTAAGAAAGTGGTGTCAGTATCATTTAGAGAGAATAAGTTACCTTTTGTCAACTCACCGGTACCAATCAGACTTCTTGATTTATTGAAGATTTTTTCCTTTTTTATTTTCAAATGCTACTCTGTGACCTGAATTATTCAACTGAGAAACACTCAATAGATTATAATTCAATCCTTTCACCCAATAAGAATTTTCACATTTTATCAGGTTATTCAACATTATATATCCTTTACCTTCAACTAGACAAGGTGTGTCATTACCCATTCTTACTGAACCACCATTGTAGTATTCAAAAGTCTCAAACTTTTTTTTGTCACCAGTCATATTGATGCAGGAGCATCCTGGGTGTAAGAGAAATCTTGCATCACCCAAAAAAAATTTTGTTTTTATATTCAATAAGGGCTATTTTGCGCAGAGCTGCTATTTATGGAAAGTTACTATTTTTTGGTAATTTTCGTATGTGCTCAGAATGATCTGATTTCTTTCTTGGAGGTTCATTTTGGTCATATAAGTCTGCCAGTAAAGTTTCATTGCCGGATCAAGTGTATATTGGAAGATATTGAAAATTTTCGGTATTGGCAGCAGGGTACAGAAACTTTGAACTCAGTTTTGAAGGCTTTAGAGGCCCCGGATGAGGTCGAAAATTTGGGTGACGGATGTTTGCGTTGGTCAAACCTATAGAGCGCTTCGTGGTGTTTCCGAAATGGGGTTATAATAGCCGATCGGGTCAACTGGTGATGACTTATGGTCTTCGGAAGTTGGGCCACCTAAAATGGCAGAAAATAATTTTCTTCAAAATTTCTGTTCGGGTTTCAAAGGTT
>MU224552.1:5036532-5064659 GCA_018584345.1 Thuja plicata
AATTCTGAAAGTTTATAATTCCACATTTGTGGAGATAATAAGAAGCCAATTTTCTGTTCTTGCATATTGTTGTTGTTTCTCTGTTTATGTTATGTGTTTGTGGTATTAAGGGGAGCACCCTTCATCACATATGGTGAGTGCAGCCACTATCTATGATCCAGACATCATTTTTACTAACTTTAGATATGAGTGCAATTTCTACATAGCTTTCTTCATCATCATCTGAATCATCTTTTACTGCTACAAACACCATCTTGATGTCTTCATCAAATTCAGTGTCAGAGTCTTCATCCTTGAATTTAGCTAGGTAACTGGCCTTCTTTCCTTTATCCTTGTAGTCTCAGACATCTCTTCTTTCTAAATGTTAGATGCTTCTGTAATCACCTCTGTCAAACTTATTTTCAAATGACCTGTCATTACTTATTTCATCTTTTCGTCTATTAGGACATCTTGCAACAAAGTGTCCAATCTCTTTATAATTAAAACAAACAAGTGGTAATTTACCTTTGCCTCTCTGCATTCTTCTATCCATGAGTTCTTCAATCTCATCAAGATCTTCTTCTTCACTTTCACTATCACTATCTTTTCTCATAGTGTGTTTATGACTTGATTTACTTATTCTCAAAGAAGATTTGAATGCAGACTCTATGTTTGGTAAGACACTATTATCCAATCAAACTATCTAGAGTAACAATTTTATTTTCTACTACACCCATTTCTTGTATGGCAGATACTCTAATAGCATAAGTAGGTAGTAAGTGCTTATAAATTTACTTACCACTGTATCTTCATATAGTACACCTCCAACTCCTTAGATTGCATTGACTACCTCTTTGATTCTTGTGTTGTACAGTGTGATGTTTTCACCTTCTTTCATTCTGAGGTCATCAAAATTTCCTCTAAGGCTTTCTGCCTAAGCTCTCTGAACATTTTTATCACCACCATGTTCAAGCTTCAATTTGTCTCACATCTGCTTTGCAATTGTGCATGCTTTGAAATCTTCAAATTCAGCATCAGAGAGTGAGGAAGCATGCTTTATCATCGTGTAGTTGTGCTCATGCTTCTATCTCATTTGTTCAACTATGGGTGCTCCTGTGGGAAACACATGTTTAGTATCTAAGTATTGAGTAACATCATTTCCAACACCTGATAAGTGGAGTCTTATTCTTTTTTTCCATGAATCAAAGTTATCTTTTTTTCAACTTGGGTACATCTCATCTGTTCATCTTGTGATCTTTAGCTTGGGCTATTAAACCCCCTTTCTAAGCACACAAGCTCTGATACTAATTGTTAGTAATAATTGAGAGGGGGGGTGAATCAGTGGCTTCAAAACAATAATCCTTAAATCAACCCTTCAAAAATTATTACCACTTTTAAGCCTCTAGTTATATTCAGTCCTATAAGATGAATGCATTGAAATACTTATAACAAAATTTTACTTGTCGGAATGCTTTGTAAACCCTTCTTCTATATGTTTACCGATAAGTAGTCTTTCTATTTACCAAAACACAATAAATAACTAGTGTATACCGATCAATTCAAATTTACTTAAGTGAAATGCAAAACAATAAAGTAATGACTCATAGACACATTAACACATGGATTTTTAACGTGAAAACCCTGTTAAGGGAAAAAAAACATTGGTACTAGTACCCCAAATTTTCACTCTTCTGAAGTGAGATCGGTTAAGAGCCAACCTTGTTAAAGGTTACAAACACACTGTTAGGTGTGACCTTGTTAGAGGATTTAAATAGATACTTTGTCACTTAGTATCTGGCATCTAATGCTACCATCCTTGATCAAACACTCACTTGGCCTGTCAATAGGTATCGGGCATATCCAATGCTACTTTGTATGATCCAAATTTTTGATACTCCTTGGGATGTATCTCAATTACAAAAGACTTTTAATTCCTGCTCGGTTAAGAGACTTGATTCTTCAATGGTTAAACTGAAATAGTAAATTGATTTGTTCACATATACAACTTGAATTGCAGATTTTCAGATCTATTGTAAGTGCATTACCTTTCTTATCAATGTTATCAATTCAATACCTTTTCTCCACACTATTATGCTTTTTGATGTTGTATCACTATTTATCAGTGTCTGTAGGATTTAGTTCTTTCCTCAGCTTGAATGATCAACTCTGAATGAAGACTTTCTTCTCCTTTAGAATCTCTTCAGCATCTATTCTCTTGTCACTCTCCTTCACCACCTTCGTAGTGAATTAGGTTGTCTCTTTATAGACATGATATCATCATTTCTTGGCTTTCTTGATCTTGGTGTGATCCACAATTCTCGCCAATTAGATTTAAAGAAAAACTCCAATTTTATCTCGTAGAGATCTTCTTTCCAACTGGACAAAGAAGCTTTAAATCCTCTACTTATCTCCGGATTTATCTTGTCAAATAAAACAATTATAAGTATCAGTTAAGTCTATTTTTATCTCTTGACAACTAATCATTTTGTCATTTCTGAACTCTTTGTTTTGTCGGTCAATACTTCAGTTAGTCATCGGTGATAACTGATTGTTCTGCCAGTGTGAATTTAGTTGTCTTTGAGATCTCCGTCCATTGGGAAACACTGTAAATCTATCCATCGGGTTACACTATGCTTTTCTCGTCGGGAAACACTGTGACTTTGCTCACCGGTAATGTTGTGTATTTTCTCGTTGGGTAACACTGTGACTTTTCTCTTTTACTTTGTCCGTCGATGGGCACTCTGTCGGTGTATATAGTCACTTTGTGAATACTTGACTTATATGCATTACTGATAGCATATCCTTTGATTCATTGGTTCTTTGAAGTCTTTAGTAGTATATACATGACCATACAGATTATATCAAGTTGAAATTAATGACAATAAAATACATTAACTGATTTAATGTCTTGCATGATCATCAACTTAACCTCTTCAAACATTCAATCAGTTATAGTTCATCAGAAAAAGACACTGGAAGATAGTTGAAATGTCTGAGATCTGACAGAGGAGGAGAGTTTACTTCTGACGAGTTTACACTCTTCTGTAATGAACATGGTATAAAGAGACAAATTTTTGCATCGAGGACAACACAAAAAAATGGGATAGCTAAGAGAAGAAATAGATCCATTTTGGATTGTGCTAGAACATTGATAATTGAGAATGGTATTTCTCAAACCTTCTGGAGAGAAGTAGTCAGCACTGCTACTTATACACTTAACCGAGTACAACTAAAGAAGGAAACTAACAAGACAACTTATGATATTTGGTATGGACAAAAATTGAATGTAGGTTACTTCAAAGTATTTGGAAGTAGGTTTTATATTCTAAAAGATTCTAGAGATGGAAAATTTGACTCTAAAGGAGATGAAGGAATATTCTTGGGATATTCTACTAAGAGAAAATCCCACAAATGTTTGAATAAGACTACTAGAAAAATTGTAGAAAGTGCAAATGTGAGGATTGATGGATTTGCAAAGAAGAATGATGAAGATAGAAAGAAGGAACCCAAGGATTATCAAATATTTGTTTATGTATATACTACGATTCCTGACACCTTATCAAAATCACAAACCAAGTAATAAGATGAGAAGAGAGAGATTCCACAGAATGATGGAAATGAAGAGATACCATCGGCTACTGAGCCTATTTTAGAAAAGTATGTGAAGAGACACCACTCACCAAGAAAAATCATTGGAGACAAGACTACTGGAGTTTTGAAAAGAAGTAAGGTAAGAGACAACACATGCTTAATATCTGAATTTGAACTAAGAAAATTGAAAGATGCATTAGAAAATGAAGATTGGATGAAATTAATGAAAGAAGAGTTCGATCAAATTCAAAAGAATAATACATGGACTTCAGTACCGAGATAAAAAGATAAGAATGTAATTGGTACTAAGTGGATTTTCAAAAATAATTTGAATGAGCATGGTAATGTAATCAGAAATAAAGAAATATTAGTTTGCAAGGGGTATGCACAAGAAGAAGGTATTGATTATGGTAAAACTTTCACACCTATGTCTAGATTAGGAGTGCGAATTCTACTAGAATATGTGGCTTATAAGGGATTCAAAGTTTATCAAATGGATGTTAATTCTACATTTCTTAATGGTATTCTAGAAGAGGAAGTGTATAATGGACAAGCTAAGGGATTGTTTTGAGAATCTTGATAGGGACATGGTATGCAAATTGCACAAAAACCTTGAAACAAGCATCCCAAGCATGGTATGAAATATTGCATTCATATCTAATCAAAATAGGATTCCAAAGAACAAGTGACAAAAGAAATATGTATCTGAAATGTGATAGTAATAAAAAAAATTTAATTGCTAAAATATTTGCTGAAGATATTGTTTTTGCAGGAAATGACACATTGTGTAGATCTTTTGCTGAGGAGATGAGAAAGGAGTTTGAAATGTCTATGATTGGAGAGATTAAATTCTTTCTTGGACTTCAAATTCAACAAGGATGGGATCTATATTATACAAGAAAAGTACATCAAGGAGATCCTAAAGACCTTTGGTATGGATGACTCAAGACTAGTTGGAAAACTAATGGTCACTGGTTGTAAGTTATCAAAAGAAGATGAGACAAAGAAGTAAATGAGACACTCTAGTGATCAATGATTGGTAAGTTTTGATATGTAGTACATAGAAGACATGATATTTCTCATACAGTAGGGATTTTTGCAAGGTTTTCTTCCAATCCAAATGAAACACACATGTCTACAGTTAAGAGAATCTTTAGATATATGAAAGGAACTAAATATCTTGGCCTAATATACAAGAGAGAAGGAGAATTTGAGTTAAAATTCTACACCGATGTTGATTGGGCTAGAAACATTGATGATAGAAAGAGTACAAGTGGTGGAGCTTTCTTTTTAGGGGAAAGACTAGTTACATAGATAATAAAGAGAAAAAAATTTATTTCACACTCTACTGTCGAGGAGGAGTATGTTTTGTAGCTATTAATTGTGCAAATATTGTATGGATAAAAAAACTACATGATGGTATGCAAGAGGAGATTACCATTCTAGTCACTATCTATTGTGACACCAGATGTGCTATATACATATAAAAAAATCTAGTAATGCATTCAAAGACCAAGCACATATCTATTAAGTATCACTACTTGAGAGAGAAAGTTCAAGACACACAAGTAATGTTGGAATATGTGAACTCAAAGGAACAACTAGCTGAAATATTTAGCAAGCCACTACCGAAGCATGCTTTTGAGTATCTTTGAGGTAAATTAGGGGTCCTACCCCTATCCAATGGGCATTAGTGCAAGAGGTATGTTGCATCAATTCTAGGATTCCTTAGAATATCTATTTTTGAAATTGATGCTAGTGATCACACTTTAGGTGATGCCTAAAGTTGTGAAGGGGATTTTGTATGCAAAGAGATATTAGTACATGTAAGGTATGATAAACTGCCTGAAAAATATTTCGGGAGTATGAATCTTTAGCATTTATGTCAAAGAGGGAGAAGTAATTAATGGATGATTACACAAGTGGAAAGACTTCATGTAAGAGGGAGAATGTGAAAGGAGAATGATGATGGTAATCACAAAGAGGAAGCACAATCTAAGAGGGAGCACAAGATAGAATAGACAGATCAGAGTATACCATCATCAACTAATATTATTGCCATCAATGACAAAGACAGAGATTGTTAACTAACTGATGGTAATAAAGATGAAGACCGAGTTTAGAGGAATACAAGACAATAGAATGGTTAGATCGTTTGTTATTTTTTAATTGATGTCAAGTAATTTATTTCTAGTTTATATTAAGTTTCCATATCATTCGGAGAGGAACTTAAGCGGGTAGATAATAAAGACCATAAAATGATAAGGTACTATTGGTATAATTGTTTTCTACTTAAAATTAGATGTTGTTAAGTCGGTAAAGCAAGAAAGGTCAAGTCGCTAAAGGGAAAAAGCCTAGTTACCGAGTAGAGAGAATTTTGTTGGTAAAGTGAAGTGTTATTCGGTCAAGAAAAGAAAATCTAGTCACAGATCGAAGTTGACAACCGAGTAGAGGTCAGTCACTAAGAGAAGTTGGTAGCTGAGAAAGGTCAGACACCGAGTGAATTCAGTCACTAAGTCACAAAGCATGGAACAAAGTTTGAATTCAAGGATCATGATGCATTTAATGCAAAGCCACAGAGATCAAGAAGATGCAATGGATGAAGACAAAGTTTGTTACAGAGATCTACGGTCATGAAAAGTCAAGTTTAAAATCTGAGATGAAGATTAAGTAGAAAAAGGGAAGTTGTGAGTTCCAAGAATAGTGAAAGTCTTGAGGTAAAGGTTAACTATTTAAACGAGTTGCAAATACATTGAATCATCTCAAAAAGATGATATGATGAATGATAGAAAATAAAGGAAAACCTAATCAAGGAGATTAAGAGGAAACTATAAAGGCCTATATAATGATGGGCTTGTATTTTTATGAGAGGGATGTTGGAAAATTGAAAGGTTGGAGTTTGGTCAATCTATTGAGTGAAGAAGAGAAGACAAAAGAGGCGAAGATCCAGTCCAGAGAAGATACTGATGAGTTATTGATGCCAATAGTGACATAGAGTGCATAAGTGATCTTATCAAGAAAGCGGTAGTTGCAGATACACAAATCAAATCATTACATTGTTTCTTATTAACCTTTGTAATAGAAAAATATCTTAACCAAGTGGACCTAGTCAGTCCTTTTGTAAATCCTTGAGAAAGCTAACATTCTAGGAAGAATATTTAAGCCCTCTGACTAGGCCACTCCTAACAGGGTGAAGATCTCAATAGATCTAAGGTAAATCCCCTAACAGGGTCATATCTAAAAAATGTGCATTATAATCTTTAACAAGATTGGCTCTTAACTGAGCATACTTCAGAAGAGTATTTCTTTTTCTGAGTGACAATTCCCATAGAGGTTTTTCCCAAATTGGGTTTCCTCATTAAATCTGGTGTTATGTGTGTTACATTGATAATTATGGATGTTAGTTGCTTATGGTATATCTTATTGAATGAGATAAGTAGAGTTGCCATAGTTTTGGTTGTTGTGGTTATTTGAGTTACCAAGTTGAATCAAAGATCTAATCTTTAAGTTATAAGATTCAATGTTTTTTTATTCATCCCCCCTCTTAGTAAACCAACACTTTATATATTTTTTAATTATCTTTTTTAGGCTTAGTTTTTCCAAGCCTAAATGTTTTGAATTTCAACTAACCCGCATGAGTTTTGTAAGATTTTGAGTTTTTTTTCATGTTGCCACTTTTCTTACCAGCAACTTGGTACAATTACCCACCAAGATGCCATAACCATGAAGGACCTAAAGATAGACTTTGAAAAATAGTCCTTTTTCCAAACAAATATTTCAAGAAAAGGAAACCAAGAAAGAAAAACATGGTTTTTACTAGCTCCCCAAACAAATGATGAGGGTTTTAACATGGTACACACAACTAACTAGCTAGATGAAGGACAAACCACCTCACCAAGAGTCTCAATATAAATTGTAAGAGACATTCCAACATCTATAGGGAAGGACACCACCACTATAGGAATAACCAAGACAAAAACTACTTGAAGAGAGACCACCAACTAGTTCCAACATGCTTCGAGACTACCAGTACCAAGGTTGAACTACGAAGAGAAAACAATTGTCTCTCCCATATTACAGATCTTCACCTCTATAGAAGTTTCCTCCACCCTAATAGGATTCATGAAAGAGAGAGGAAGCCTCATAGTGAGCCAAACCTCAATCAAAGTAGACTTGAAAAACCCCACCTCAATAGGGGGACACTCCACATCTAGAAGAGTATCATAGAGAAACTACCAAAGAAAATAAGGAGCCTATATAAATAAAGGAGATGAAATAAACAAGGATCTCAATAGGGAAAACCAAGCTCTGAACTACCAAAGATCCCCGAACATTCACATAATTCCACCACAAAGAAACAAAAATAGAGATGGGCATAAACCAAAACACCACCTCAAAACAATACTGCCAAACCCCACTGAAGCAGAAACAAGAGGACACATGACCCCAAAATATTTACACATCCTAGTAGTGGGAAGCAACCAAAAAAGAAATAGGGGCCCACCAAACATGAGAGATCCCCCACAAGCCCCAAAAACCAAAATAGAAAGGCACATGCATAAAATCCAGAGCCCAAAATCAATCCCCCCACACCACAACTAGAAAACATAAATGTAGAAAACCACTATCAAAGATATGTGATCAATGATTTCCCAAGATCCATAGCTCCAATACCCACCACAAATAATAGTTCATAGGAGACACACCTTCAATAGGGAATGGACAACCCAAGCTTGGATGATCAACAAAGCATGCACCTCCATCAAGGAAACTGACCATAAGACAAAGAGGTACATTCGAATGCCCATCTCCAACCTTGATAGAAAAAATTTCCCCAAACACCCCTATGTCGTGAGAAAATACCATGAACCACTCCCATTCCAATGACCCCCAACCTAAGAGAGCCCTCCAAAAATATAGTCACCGCATCAGGAATAAGAATGAGGTATACAATCTCCAGGACCAAGGAAAAGACTATTTGTCACCCGCAACAAACCCCCACAATCATCAGTGAAAGAATTCATACCCATATTCCTCATCTTCCTATGAAGAAGAGGCCTCCCCACACACCCCTCTATGCATAAAAACCCTAATTCCCCTCTTCGCCTGCTCCCACTTCTGTTTATTTCAAAAATAATTAATGAGTTAAAGTTATTTTGATTTAAATGTTTAATTACTTTAATTAAAGAGCTATCTATGTTTATTTATAAGTTTTGTGTAGATAAGATTGAGAAAGGATCTAGTCTCATAAAAATAAAATTAGCCTTCAAGGAAAGAAAAACTAGTCTCGCCATATGATATGGAGAAAACAAATAAGAGACTAAAATTCTTTTGATAGAAGCAAGGAATCAGTGTGAAACAAGACTCTTAGCCCTATATTGAATACTTATTTTTATCAACACATAAAATAGTATGTCGAGGTGAAGAAGGAAATTTCATCCTACAAACTACACTCCCAATAATACTATCACTAAAGACCCCATTACAAGAGGAAATAGGAGGTGGCCCCCACACTAGTGGATCAAAAAAACATAAGTGGGGGTAACAAGATGGTAGGCCCAAAGATAGTAATTGACCACGTGAGAAGATTGAAGTGAAAATGAAGTATCCAACACGGTAGGTCCCAAACACATAGTAGGAGAAACCATGATAGGGACTTCAAGGTATGTCAAATCCATACTAGAAGAAATAACCTCATCTAAATAAAGTGATAAAATGTATTCTCAAAAGATGTTAGAAACTTTATAAATAGTTAAGTGATCTTCCTCAACATTCTTACACCAAGTAGTAGTTATTTTTCATTGTGAAAGAGATAAATCTAAAGCCAAGTGACTAGTAGCAAAGAATGAGCAGCATCTGATGGGGAGAACCTCGTAATATAGTGGCTATGTTAGAGGCCTATCCCTTACCATAAGAAAAAAAATACATTTTGAGATGTCAATATCTACCAAAATGAGAGGAGAGGTGGAATATACCATTTGATAACTCGAATCATCAACCTTTAAGAAATGAAGAATTGATTTATTGTTGGCTTCATACCAAGAATTATCCCGACATTGGATGAAAAGATCTATAAGTCTAACCAAAATTGAACGCACACATAGTAGTTAAATAATATGGTTAAAATAAGACTAGGGTTCAAATGAGAAAGACTGATATCCCTAGGCCTAAATAATACCCAACATCAAGTTCCTATCCATGGATGAGGAAAAATAAGAATCAAAAACCTTTAGTGCAAGAGAAGACCTCAATATTACCAATCATTATGGGCTTCCAAGAAGCTAGGAACTAGTTGTATAGGTTGGGTAGATAATGCCAAAGGTTGGGGAAATGGAATAGAAACCCTCTACCCTAATAAAAATCCTTATTATTATATACATACACACCATAAAATCGCACAAGGGATTTTTTTGCACAAGAAAGAGGCAAGTTGGATCATTGGGGAGAAGTAGGATCAGGCATGGAAGATTGGGAAAAAACTATAGGCCCTTGTTGAAGATATACAATCTAGGGGAGAGGAAAGATCAATAGAGAAAATAGCTTAAAAAATGTATAAAGCCCAATGGATATCCACTACAACACAAACACAACCTTGCACAAGACCAATGAGAGTCATAGCCTCTGACCCAAGCACAAGGGATGTCTAGCACATGGGAATTGAAGTTTTATCAAAAGGGTTAATAAGTACCTTCACGTGGCCTTCAGAACAAAAGGGATACCAATAGAAGGAAGAGGAACTAAGCCAGCATCTATAGTAGGAAATCAAGGTTGACCAAGAATAGCTCTGAGAAAGAGAGACATAAATAAGAGCTTCCACCAACTTATCCTTGGAAGAACATAGTCGAGAAGCACCATGAATAGAGAAGTATGTTGATTGATAAGTTAATTAAATTGAATTAACTTATTTGTTAGTTGAATTGAATAGTTTTTAATTTAATCAATTGATTAATTATGTAATTTATTGTTCAACAATGGGTGTGAATCAATATTTTTACTAAATTACTAATGTGAAATAGATGTATGCGAATTTATTTTTAATTTTGAGAAAAAATATTTATTTAAATAAATTAAAAAAATAAAATATTAAATTAATTAAGTTTTATAGAGTGGATTAACTAAGATAAGATAAATTCTTTTAATAAATGGGTGAATGATTTCTTTTTGGATGTTGAGATAAGGATTGTAATACGAAGATAAGTGTTTTAAGATTTTTGTGTCTACTCCAAGAAAACACAATTTTCTAAAATATGATATTTCTAAATATTACTAAAAATTATATTCATATTCAATTTTAGTCTTGTATGGTTAGTTTGACATATTATATAAGCTAGAACCACCAATATATGTTTTGTACCTCACTAACTTATAGTTTCTCCAATTTCTTTCAAAATACCATCAAATAATAGATATACTATCTCAAAATAACAACTAAAAATTATGTACATCACTTAAGTTTGTAATATATTCATCTAATCATGTTTCAATTGATTCAAACCCCATATTTTAATAAAACCCTCTTCCTACATTATCTTCCTTCAAATTTCTCGTATCATATAATTAGAATTGCACAATACAAACCAAAAGCATAATGTTTAGATATATAATTTTCAAAACTAAATTTATAAA
Organism: Thuja plicata; assembly: GCA_018584345.1. Classification (NCBI taxonomy): domain Eukaryota; kingdom Viridiplantae; phylum Streptophyta; class Pinopsida; order Cupressales; family Cupressaceae; genus Thuja; species Thuja plicata. The sequence continues at coordinate 5,047,729 of MU224552.1, forward strand.
AAAAATTCAAATATTTATCATACCTTCTATAGATTAATTTGTGACAATCTCATTGTCCTTGGTATAAATCATTCACAAAGTGAACATGTTGTTAGTCTTCAAAGGCACTGAGAGGGGGGGTGAATCAGTGTACCCACAAAGCTGAAACATATCTTAAATTTCTTCCACAAAATCCAACATGCAAAAGTAAATGCAATATAGAAACTTAACTCATAAACCATTCACACAAAGAAGACTCAAAACTAGATATTTTTCCTATGGAAACCTTTGTTAGAGGGATAAAACTACGTGTGGAATGGTATCCACAAATTTCACTAGTGCACAAAACAAATCTTCTCGGTTAGGAGAAATTACAAACACTCTATTAGGGGTATACCCAGTTAAGAGTATTTTAGCCCAGTTAGAAGCTAATACAAGTCTTGTTAAAGACTACTCTATTAAGAGATTTCAAATTCCTTATAAGATTCACCTTGTTAGATGATTTACACTTAAGATCATGTTAAATATCATGCTCACCCTGTTAGGAATTACCTAGTTAAACGATTTTACTTTCCAAACCTATTGGGGATTTCCTTGAGATAGACCCAAGAATAAGTGATCTAAAAATCATCTTCCTATATGATAGATCCACTTTAGTTATGAATACAGTGCCTTCTTAAGCATCCAACAACTTCAAACAATCAAAATCTCTTATCGTGTCCTCTAAACATCACCACATTAGCACTAAATCATAATTAATCATTCTTTTATAACAACTTTATCACAGTCAGCTTCCTACCCTAAACATTTTACCCATAGACATAAAACTTAAATCTGATCCCACCAAAATACATTGGTCAACCCAATACAATCAACACTATATTAATCGGGTTGCAAAAAAACATTAATAAACATTAAATAGACCAGGGAAATGATCTAAACAAACTTTCTTTGTTTGTCCTTTGTTCTTCCTGTTAGCCTACTTGAATCTTCAATATCTTGCACATATTTTCAAAATAACTTATGCGATCGTAGACATAGGTAGATATAACTTTGTAGATGTTATAAGCATGATTGAAAACCATAAATTGATCTTCAATGCCAGCTCCAATTGATTGTTCCTTGCATTATGTTCTCTTCCCAATTGACTGAACACTTAACCATTTCTTCAATTAGATCTTCAACACCATCATTATAATTGATCTCTCTTTCCTCTAGTACATCATGTGTCCAAAAATGACAATACCACAATAAAATACTATGATCAAAACACAAATCATCTTCACAAAATTCCAACAATCTCGCCCTTTTTCATTGATGGAAATACTTAAAAAAATAAACATTAAATTTGTCTAATTGTCTAATCTAATTCCCAATAGCTCAAAAGCTCCCCCTAGCAATTACAACCATGTATACTACTTCCCTTAACCATTACATTATAGTCCTCATAAACTTAGCCAAATTTCAGCTCAAGTACAACATTACATTCACTCCCACTTTGACAACAATGACAAAGGTATGACAAAATTTGTTAAAATTGTATTAATGTAAGAGAAGTATTACCTAGTTACATTCTAATAAAGATATCACTGAAATTAACTCTCAAATATGTAGATCACTATCCCAATTGTTCAGTAGAATTTCTACAGTTGCAATTAATCCACTTAGCAAAAATGCTAATTCCTCCAATCCATCTACAGTGCACACATCTATAAATGCCACAACTTTCTCTAATTCCTCCACACCTTGTCGTAAAAATTCTAACTTTGGAATCAATAGACTCTACAATTCCACTAAGTTAGTAATCCTCTTCTCTTGCAAATGCTAATTTGCTCTCAACTTTTTATTGATGTTTTTCACTTTCCCACCAAATACAATATTAGATTCATGAATACGATTAAAATTTCCAACAAGCAATCTAAGCTCCTACTAAGATTCACTCTTTTCTCTTTCTAAGTCTTTCAAAAATTGGGAGTAATAAAAAATAAACTTTAAAATCTTACTACCTTTAGTCAATGCACTCTTTATTTGATTAACAACTACAGTGAGCTTTTTTTGTCAATAATGATTGACTGAGATAACTTTTCTGATTTGTTCTTCTCATAAGCTTTCTTTTCCCTCAAAATATTTTCATCCTCTAAACTCTTCACCAGTTACAGTGACCAAAAGAGATAACTTGTCTATATATCTACCCTTTTCATCATAACTAACAATGCTCAATAGTTCTAAAAATAAGTATCGATAAGTAAGAATTTCCTGGGCATCTTGTTGCATTCTATTTTTCTTTTCTTTTGACTTGAGTGCAACAACAATATCGATCATCTCCTCAGGACTCATTGTACTAAAATTAATTTGTCCCTTAAGTTTTATATCCTCACCAGCTTGTATCTCAGACTTTGCTAGAGGAGTGATCTTGTCTACACTTTGTTCCTTTTCAACAATGTCTTTCTCTTGTACTTTCTTCCCTTTAATATCAACTTATATAGTCTCATTTTCCTTTTCTTTTTCTTGTTTCTTCTCAATAGTGGAAAATTTCACTTGTGTATCATTGGTCATAATGTGACCGGTACCATTTCTTACTGGTTCATCTTCATTTTGTGTCTCAGTCTCTTTCTAAGGTTCTTGTGAATTCATTGGCTCATCATGTACCTCCATAACAAAAATATCAGTTGTATTATCCATTTCATAAAGTGTGGCATGCACACCATCAATAGTAAATCCTTTAGTAGTCTCAGTAACCGTTGGATCACCCTCTTTTTCTTTTACAATTTCCTCTTCAACATATATAGGATTTTATTCACTTTTGTCTTTTTTCAAACCTAAATAATTTCTCAAGAATTTATTAATTTCATCCTTTCCCAACTAAACCTCCCTAATCATCAATTTTGTAGCTCTAACTCTAGTCCTAAGTAGACATCTTACCTCTTTGACTTTGTCTTCAATTTCCTCTACTAAAGAATCGGGAATTAGGCTCAAAAATCATATTTCACTAACTCTCTATCCCTATTAAGTGCATGTTTCCATCTTGCATCAATTTTATCAAACAATTTTGTAGGAATTTGACCTTGCAACTCAACGGACGCTTTGCTTAATCTATGTATTCTATAAACTATAACATCTTCAATTAATTTTTGATCTTGTTCATTGACCTTATCATAGAAATTTCTAACACCAAATAACACACCATGATTCTTTACATTAAGCATTATGTTTTCAACAGATTGAAAACTACCAAAATAAATCTTACCAGATTTGGGTTTAACCAATTTGATGGTAGGAGCACCAAATACGTTAGAGTTATTTCATTCTACCTTGATATCATTATACTCACTCTCTGATTTTGTACCATCACTTTCCTGATTAACTCTTTTCCTTTCTCTTTGTTCTTGTTCCTTCTTCCTCTTCCATGTTACTTTTGTAGTGCACGGAATCTCCTTCACTGTGGTTTCCTTCATTTTGGTACTTACTATAGTTTTCTTCTTTGTCATCACCAAAGGAGAAGATTTCACCTTCTTCACTTGAGTGGTGCTTCTGGTCTGTCTACCATTTAGGTCACTACCAGTTGCACACACTTCTTCAACTTCAACTTCTACATCCTTAGCGGCTCCAGATGTACCAACCTGTTCAACAACATGCTTGGCTCTAATCTTCTCCAACTGTTCTTTGTTGAAACTCTTCTTCATTATGAATGTACCAATATGTTTCTTTACTCTTCTCTCCATGACTGATTTCATTAACTCACTGTTAAATTTGAGTGTCTCTTCATAGGTTCCAAATCTTCGTGTTTCTGAATCTACAAGTTGAGCCAGAAGATTGTCTTCATACAAACATAATATATCTCTTTCCACTTCATATCCCATGGGCACCACCCATGAAGTTCTGGGATCAACTGCTTCCAACATACATGTATCAGTGTAAACCATGAAGCAAATAGGGTCCTTGTATCTTTCTACAATAGAATATGTAATCATTTCCTTCTCATGCATCTTCCTCTAGAAATCTTTAAGATAACCCCATAAAGTGCTTGTAAAGTTATTAGCTAAAAGTCTGATACAATTGTTGATTTGAATGAAAATAGAGGTATCCTTCAACCAATTTATGTTACTGATACTAGGGAACATGTTCTAAAAGTAGAAAAATAGGCACATTATTACCTGTCCATACTTAAACTTCTGCCTCTTATCCTTCTTAATCTTTTCCAGATTTACTGTTAATTTCTCTCTCATGACATCATCCAAATCATAGTCTTCATTATCCTTAATCACCATGTGTGTTGTATGAATAGAACTACCTGGTATACTATTCAACCTACTAGAATGGTATACTTTATAACCAATAACCATTGAAGCATACTTAACCTCTTCATCAAAAATATCATTCATTGTCATTGCATGACCATCCCACTTAGACTTAGTCGCTGTGATCACTTCCTAGTTCGGCATGGTTCAAAGAGAAAGTACATTAACGATTGCACATAGACCGGTTACAACATGAATGGCTTCCTTTGTAATTTTATGTGGTTGTTCCAGCCACATGAGCTGGTCATGAATCCTGCTTAACACATATCTAATCCAATCATCCTCAAACACATCATGGTATATTTTTGCATGATGAAAACCTTTTTTTGCTATCCATTTGTGCTCTTCCTTCAACAATGTTATCATCACATAAAGACTCATACTGTGCATAAATAGCTTCTTAACCTAAGTCTTCAAATTTTCAATGAATGTAGTCTCTTACATCCTCTACCTATAGAACTCCGTAGGGAATGGTAGATAGGGCACCCACTAGGTCATTTTCTATAGAATTGAATGAATGTCTTTTAAATTCCAGTCGAGGTCTTTCAGTTGCATCAATCAAATTTGGAGTAACCATCTCAAATTTCTGACAATACAAGTAGATAATTGATAAAATACCTCAAACATTCAGAAACTAGGGTTCTTCCTAAAGAACATGATAGCACCCGGTTGGTTTTCTCTTCCAAATCAACACAAACAATCTCTCTTTATCACTTGGATCTCAACAAATGACTCAAACAGTGCTTCTTTTGCTCCACAACAACTTTCACAATGTGCAAGGTAATAATAAAATACAAAAATGACTTTTTATCAACATTCACATGCATGCATTAAAAACTATTACTGATAGAGTTAACATTTTCACCAATTGACTCAAAAACTCATTATTGGTGATCAAAACATCATATATTTCATCAAAACTTCACAATACATTCTAAAAGTCTTTATTGCATCCAAACATACTGATAGATCTTACCACAGACCTTCAGGGGAGTCCAAAAGATGGATTCAACAATACTTTCTCCCCCTAAGACAAATTAAGGCTTAGTTTGATGATGAATTGTTCACACCTAATGGAGATGTGGATTTCTCTGATGTCTTACTATCTTCCTTATTCTTCCAAGTCTTGGTCATCTCTTTCCTAACTTCTTATACATTTACAGTCTTATTTCCTTTACGATTGCTTGACTCATTTACCAATTGGTTCTTTATCCTACAATTCCTTGCTAAATCTCCAATCTTATGACAATTAAAGCATGGCATACCAGTTTTTCTCCATGCTCCTACATTACATCTTCCAGTCCTTATTCTGCAATTCATAGCCATGTGTCCATAGTTACCATAGATTTAGCATGTGACATCAAATTGCCTCTCCCACTGATAAGGGATTTCCCGGTTCACACGTGACCTCTAATTGATAACTCTTGACATAAGTTGTGTGACCATATCTGTTGCATTTGAAATAGTAACCATCAAAGCTGCTAGATCTAATAATGGGTCTAGATCTAGAATCATAGGCAGTATGACCATACTTATTGCATTTATAGAAATATACATCAAAAGTAGTATCTTTTTTTATAGGTCTATTCCTAGTACATACATTTGCAGTATGACCTACTTATGACAATTGAAATACACAGGTTTGTAGGCTTTCTTACCAAAATTCCTTTGTGTTACCTTCAGTGGAGAGTTTACTTCTTGATTGATCTCCTTTGTTTCAAAAGATTCTCCAACTTCAAAAGTAGTCTTACTGGTGTATCCAATGCCTATGTTCTCTTTGTTCCTTCTTTGACTCCTTAGTTGTTCATTCAGTTTCACAGTACTCTCATTGAATTTCTTCACCAGATCATTGGTAGTCTTCAACTCTCCTTTTATTTTCTCATTATCATTTCTCAGATCTTCATTTAGCCTTAGAGCTTCTTGATACTCTTCATTAGTCTCATGAAAATGTTCCTGCAATGTACTAACCTCTTGTTTCGATTTGAAAACATCATCCACTTTATCCTTTAGGGTTTCATCTTTGGATTTCAGGGCATCTTCTGCAACTTTCCTTGCATCTTCTACATATATCCTTGCTTCCATTTCTTCACTCATTTTGATTTCTTGGGCTTCCATATCTCTCCTCATATTTTTCTTTTCCTTCGTCAATTTTTCAAGCTCCATAGTCATGGCCTCTAGGGAACTTTAGATTCATAAGATCCAATGTGTTCAGACACTTGCTCAATGTAATCTTGAGTCTCACTTAGTTTTTCAGCCAGCTCTTGTCTTTTAGCTTTATACTGCTTCAGTTGATTCTTCAACTCCTCAATGAACATTTCAGCTTCTTTCATTTCCATTCTTTGCTTCAAAAAACCCTCCATATTTTCCTTAAGGATCCTACCCGAGTTGTTAGGATTCTTCAAGGGAACTAGGCTCTAATACCAATTGTTAGTCTTCAAAGGCACTAAGAGTGGGGGTGAATCAATGCACCCACAAATCTAAAACAAATCTTAAATGTCTTCCACAAAATCCAAGATGCAAAAGTAAGTGCAATATAGAAACTTAACTCATAAATAATTCACACAAAGAAGACTCAAGACTCAAGATTTTTCCCGTGGAAACCCTTGTTAGAAGGATAAAACCACACGTGAAATAGTATTCACAAATTTCAGTAGTGCACCAAAGAAATATTCTCTGTTAGGAGCAATTACAAACATCCTATTAGGGGTATACCTGGTTAAGAGTATTTTAGCCTCGTAAGAAGCTAATACAAGAACTGTTAAAGAGTACTCTATTAAGAGATTTCAAACTCCTTCTAAGATTCACTTTGTTAGAGGATTTACACTTCAGATCTTGTTAAAGATCATGCTCACCCTATTAGGAGTGACCTGGTTAAAGGATTTTACTTTGCAAACCTATTAGGGATTTTCTTGAGATAGACCCAAGAATAACTGATCTAAAAATGACCTTCCTGTCTGACAGATTTGCTTCAGTTCTGATCACAATGCCTCTTTAAGCATCCAACAACTTCAAACAATCATAATCTCTTATCACACCATGTAAACATCACCACATTAACCCGAAATCACAATTCATCCTTCTTTTATAACAACTTTATCATAGTCGTCTTCTTACCCTAAAAAATTTTATCCACTGACATATAAATTAAATCCAATCCCCCCAAAACACATTGGTCAACGCAATACGGTCAAGACTACATTAATCGGGTCGCATAAAAATATTAACAAACATTAAATAGACTGGGGAACCTATCTAAACAAACTCACTATGTCTGTCCTATGTTATTCATGTTAGTCTACTTGAATCTTCAATATTGTGCACAGATCTTCAAACTAACTGATGCGATCATAGATGTAGTTAGATATACCTCTGTAGATGTTATATGCATGATCACACACCTTAACTCGATCTCCAATGCCAAATCGAATCGATTGTTCCTTGCATTTTGGTCTCTGCCTGGTTGATTGAACACTTAACCATTTCTTCAATTAGATCTTCAACATCATCGATATAACTGATCTCTTTCCTCTAATATATCATGTTGCCAACAATGACAACACCATAATACAATACTATGGTCAAAACACAAATCATCTTCACCAAATGCCAACACATGCATAGTATGATGAGCTATGATAGTTGTCAAAGAGAACAATGTTAACTTAGAAGGTTACCAAGGTCTTTCAAAATTTTCTTTTGTTTACTTTTTTCTCATAGGTGGGAAGTTTGTAGTGTTTTCTCTACTTGATCCTCCCCTATGTTTGTTGTTTGCATTATTCCCCTATCAAGTGTTTAGTTTTGTTTCAAGGATGGCTTGTTATCTTCTTTTCTTGGGTTTGAGACCTTCTCCCCTGTTTGGGCAGTATGGCTTGGGCCCTTTGTTTCTTAGTCTTTTAGGTTCTACTTTGTATTTCCTTATGAGTTATCTAATATTAATATATACGCTACTTGCATTTTGCAAAAAAAAAACCATTTTCAATCCATTTGGATTTATATGTTTTTCTTATGATACTCTAGACAAGGACAATTTAATAAGGTTGATTGAAAACTTCTAAATGATATTAAGTGTTATTTTAAATTATTCTTGATTTATACTATATATTTTAACATAAAGATAAATTTAAATTTATTGGAGGTACTAGAATTAGGTACTGAGAAAGTAAAAGGAAACCATAAGTTTTATTTTCACTAATTTACTAGAATGTCTAAAAGGTGCCAACAATTATTATAATTCTTATAAAGACATATTGAACTTTAAACAAATTCATTAAAAAATCTAAATTAATCCAAACCAACTAATTCTTACATATGATCATAAAAATTTGCTTTGATTACTAACCAATAGTAGGATAGGTTGAATTCATAATCATCTATTAGCTGCAAGGGAATTACTCTTACAAGCTCACTCTCGCTTTGAGCTTCACCACATGCCAGTAGCAGAAAAAGTAAAAGGTGAAGTGTTGTCATTTCTTACAAGATTATTGTGAAGAGTAAAGGAATGAATGGTTGATATCAAAGATAGAGAAGCTTGAAAGGTGTCTGATGGAGACGATGTTTTGTTTTAAATTTCCATTCTAAGATTAAAGTATTGTAGACTTGACTTTCAAGTATTGTAGGCTGTGTGAGTCATACACGCAAATGGGAGGACGTTATTGTCAATCACATGGCAGGGAAGAAATATCTTTGCTAAATACAAACTCTAGTGGCCGCCCACCATGACCATACAATCTCTAGTGGCGGCCCACCATGACCATACAATCTCACACGAAAATGTTAATTATAATTTGACAATTATTTAAAATAAGTAGAATTCAAAATAAAAGATGAAATCATTAGTTCTTATAAAATAAAATTAGTTGGATAATTACATGGGGATCAATCTATTAGTCATTGTCATTTAATATAATTCTAGAGCGGCAAAATGCATACCATGACTTTTATACTTCTTTGAAACTCATATTTGGTCTTTATTTATCATTCTAATATTTGATTTGTTTTGCACTCATATCCCATAACTATAAAATTGCACATAAAATCAAATTATGATAATTTAAAATTCATGATGTCGAACTCAATTGACATTAGACCTTATTTTCTTTATATCTCCTTACAAAAAATCTTCTCTTCCAAAATCCAATACTTGAAGTGAAACTAAAGATATAATATTTTTAACACAAACAGTGTTAACCAACTTCTCTTCTTAAAAAACAATTGCATTTATGTACTTACCAACATATTCTAAATAAGTACTTTCGACAATCAAGCAAGCTAACGTTTTATTAAGCTCATACCTTAACAAAATTTTATTTATTTTGAGAATCAACCTTACATATTGACATGTTTTAATAAACTGAAGTGTGAAAGATTATGTAAAAGTTTGCAAACATGTGAAATATGCACTTAACGGATTTTTTTTACTTCTCTGGTATTAAATGGTGTTTGATATTAACATTGTCCATAACCAAAGTACAAACCTTTATCTAACATGATCCATCGTTAGATATTAAAAACATGTACACAAACACATTGATATGATTGGTGCAAAGTCATTAATTTCTCTACAACAAAAACATTCGTCTTTCATAACAAACCAAGATGTTTGCAATTAAGATAATAGCACTCAATCAAATTTATTTATAATGTAAATGTACCTGACTCTCCTTCATTTGTGGTCAACGCAACAATTACATGTGATTGACCTTTTGATGCTAAACAAACCATGTTGTCCAAAAGGGCCTTTATCAAAAGAAACCATTATATAAATAAAATAGCCCTTATCTTGAAGAAATAAAACTTATTGATCCTCTTGCATGCCTCTACCTATCCAAATTAATACTACAAAATTATGAAAAAAAAACAATACAAATCTCAAATCATCTTTAAATTGAAGGCACATAAGAAAAAATGTTAAATAGTTCTACCAAAAATAGACCTAATTTGTAAATCTAGCTGCAATTGAAATGCCTAAATTGCCTAAATTCATCTTATATTCATCTTCCCAACTCATCATCAAATTCTTCTCTCTTTTTTCAAACCATAACCTCAACTACTTCAAACTTTAATTGGACATGAAGAATGAGAAGAACCTATACTCAAAGCATCAGACCCAAAAGATGGTATTGTCTTAACAAGATTGTTAATACTCAACATGAAATAGGTGCCCTTAACAAATAGAATTTTTGCTTTACAATAAATAAAAGTATCATTCACCCTAATATCAAATGAAAAACAAGGTAAAATATTGATTATTTATTAATGAATAGTAAATAGGTTTAGAGGAAGGAGAAATGTAGTTGCTATCTACATGACTATATGTTTTCAACTAAAAGATGTAATAGTAAAAGCTATGCAAACATTAATTCCATCAAAAATATCTTAAAAAAAAGGCATCAACCATATTACTAAAGTTATTTTTTATCGTACTATTTTTATGCTATTATAATTGCAAGTCCAAGACTAAGGGTTTTGTTTGCAAGACAAAAATCAAATCCATTACTTTCAAATTTAAAATTTTATGAAATGCATACCCACTCTAAAACATATGCACGTAAAAGTACAAACTCGTGTCACGCTTTTATAAAGGAAAATGTTAACAACACCAAAACTGTTCAACTTCAACAGAATAAAACTGAAATTTTTTTTGGGAATTTGAAGACATGATGTAAACTGATGAAATGTGTAAAAATGGATGAAGTTTATGCCTATAATTTTTTAAATTTTTTTGAAGAAGTATTGATATGTTTTTGTAATTTTTAGTATTCATTTTTCAATTGCTGAAAAATACTGCAAATCAGGTGGTCTACCTCTCACCAAAAAACCATATGAAAATTAAAAAAAATTCCTCTGATTTCAAAATATATTTTAGATGACGTGTATAGCCAATGAATGCAAAAATAAATTTGTGTTTTCGATATATACTTTCTCAGTTATAACAATTCAAAGTCTAACTTACTTGAAATTGACAGTTTTCATCTCCCACCTTATTTTCCCTATCAAATCTATATCAATCAAAACACAAATTACACATTCTCGAAGAGGACTCTCTGCTCTAGTGAACCATATAATTTTTTATTTTATCTAATATGATTTACTATTTTTTTTTTTTTTTTCCAAATCAGTGTCTTCTCGAATGTTAAAATACCTACTTGCTATATTTTGTAATTATAATATATTAGATCTAATCAAGACACAACAAAAAATTTAATGAGCATATTCTTGAGATGGAACTCTACAAAAGGGTATTTTTAGTTTCTTCAAAAAGTTTATTTTTGATGGAGAAATCAGTTGCAGAAGTCATTAGTTATGGAATTTTGCAAATTTTGTTGATTTGGCTGCTACTTAGGATGTCACACAAGCAGTTTCGGTCAGACCTAGTTTGGTTGAAACCCAAGGCCAACTACGCAGGTCACGTGAGCGACAATGCCCCTTAAACCTCATATTTTAGAGGTTTTTTTGCTATTTTTAAATCATTTAAAAGTAGAAAATATGAACTATTAAATTAATTTTTAAATAAAATCAATTTTTTGGATTATTTAGCGATTATTTTTTTTGCATTCAAGGGAAATTATTCAAATAAATTGAAAAAAAGGTTATATTTTTTCCTAGTAAGTTGGTTTTAAACTTTATTTTTTTCCTAATTTTCAATTTTTTTGTTGTTTTTAATCAAAAATTTAAAATTAGTGAGATAATTTATGAACTTATAAATATTATAACTATGATTTTTTAATTGGGTATATCTGATTTTTTGTATGTAGGTGAATTGAAGCTCTCCATTTGAATAGTTTGTGCAATAGGGAATAAAAGGAATAGATCAAGACTATACGACCGAAAAAGGGATGACAAAATGAAAGGTCATACAAAACGTAATCAACAACAACCTGTTCATGTTTAACAAGAAATTGTTGATCTTCAAGAACAACATGTTGATGTTCAAGAAGACGCAACACAAGTACAATAATAAAATGGTAGTAGTCAACCTATGAACATTTCTTTTGGCGTGAAAATTTTGATGGAGATGGATGAGGATTCTCTTTTCAGTCAAATTTCATCAGAACACATGGTACCTGAAAGCACAATTAAATTGCATTGCAGAAAAATTTGGGAGGAATATTTTGAAAACAAATCTCTGTTTGGAAAAGCACAATTATTTTCCAAGTTATTCAAGAAGAGAGACATGACCCCTATTCTGGACTTTTTGGGTGTTGATAATAAGAAAAAGTCAACCAATGTAAGAGAAACAATAGTTGAAAATTTGCAAGAAGCATTGAACGTTATTGAAAGTACAAGTCGAGGAGCTAATTTAAGTGTTGCACATAGAGTGTTGATGACTATAATTTCTAGTAGGAAGTTGTCACTGAGAAAATAATTTCAAACAATTTTTTGAATTAATGAATGTATCTAGAAGAAATGTTCAAAGGTATATTAGGAGGAGAGATTTATTAAATGAAAACATTGAAAATAATTGAGTAAATATTTGTAAACTTCCTCAAAAAGATAGAATTTTTGAAGATGTAAAAAGATAGGTCATTGACTATTAGACCAACCACTCCCATGTTTCTTCCAATAGAAGGGACATTATACAGATGAAAGATAAAGAGACTGGTATGAAAATTGAACATCCAAAACATTTTGTTGATACAACACAAAGTGAATTGTTTGAAGCATTCAAGAAAAAAATTTCAGATGTAAAAATATTTCAAAGAATGTTCGAGAGGTTGCGCCCTTGCTTTGTACACACAAATAAGGTACGTAAAAATTGTTGTCAAAATCATGTTAAGTTCATCTATACTTTCAATCATATAAAAGAAGCTATGGCAGTACTTAATCCAAATAATGTCATCCTTGAAAGTATGACACAATTTGTGAAGTATATTTTATGTGACAAATTAGCAGATTCGGATGAGTTCAATGTACAGTATATAAAAAGTGCATGTGGGTAATTATGGAGATTTGCAGAAATTTTTGTTGCAAACTAAGAATATTTATGTTTCAACACCAGTTTTGTGGAAGATATTTGAATATAAAACATACCAAACTAAGACAGGAGATGAATTCAAATAAATTTCATTGAAGGAGAGTGAATTTCCCTACATTGATTTTATGACTAAATTATATAGTATCATCTATCCACATATCTAACATTGTCATGGTGCACGATGAAATCTAAAACCTTTCGTGATTCCAAAAATTGTTTTCCACTTAGTTGTATTCTTTCAATTGTAGATTTCTCTTAGAACTATACATTTTCCCCTCAATCGCAGATTCAAGCTCAATATTATCATTCTGATCAAGTTGTAAAATTTATAAAAGTGATCTATAGACATGCACAGTTTCATTTTGATGGTGTAGAAATTATTGATCCAAATGAACGCATTATCATCAAGGAGGTTCATTTATATATCAACGATGATAAGGTTCATGATAGGAGCTATGTAGCCTAATGTTTGCAATGTTTTTTGAAGATATTGAACATCATGGGATAGATGCTTCACAACACTAGATTTGGTCTAATGGATGTGCTGGTAAGTAAATAATTCAATATATTTTCATTCTCGTTTAAATTATTGTAACTTACTTTTAATTTATATATATGTGTTTGTATTTGATTTCAATTCAAAAAAATTTATTAAATGATCTTACATGTACAGCTTTGTCCAAGGATAATTCAAGTATGCAAAAGCATTTAATTGGCTATCCATGAAACATGCTAGACACCACATAAATTTTATGTGGAACTTCTTTGAAAGCGAACGTGGGAAAGGAGAGCACGATGGAGCAAGAGCATGTGTGAAGCGTGCACTTCGCTAACATGAACTTGTAGGTAAAAATGATTTTTGAAATGTCCATATATCTATTTCTTAATTTAATTTGAAAATAAGTACTGAAAGTTCTTTTATGTAGGTAACAAAATTAAGAATTCAAAGAAAATTGTTGAATCGTGCCAAAGTCATTTTTCTATTCATGACACAACATACAACAAACATTAGTTTTGGGAAGTGAAAGGTAAAATATTGTATGATTTCAAATTCTTTTAAAATTTCATGAGGTGCATTTCACTTTTATCATAACTCTTGATCTAAAAATGTGCAAATTTGATTTCATGTTTGTAATAGATATTGATCGATATAATCCTTATAATTGCCAAACAATTGTTGGTATTAGAAGTTTGCATCAAGTGATGACTACATGAAACAACAAGCTTCCATTGATTCGAGTAAGAGAAAATTCATGATTTTGTGTTGACTGTGTTTAGGACAATGCAAACAGTCAATGTGAGAATATTGCAGATGGATATGTTTCACAATGGGAAATGAAACAATTAATCAGAATGCCTCCTTATGAAGAAAATGAAAATGACATAGACATTCATGATATTATATATTCAGTTGATTATGAATGTGTTTCTGATTTAGTTGTTATAGGTGAGTGCACACACATGTTCTTTTATTTAATTTTAATTTATCACTTAATGTTCATATTTTATCTTACTTTTGTTTTAATTTGTGGGATCCATGTGTATAGGGGATATTTTTGTTATGGTTGTGGATCCTCACAATGCAGAAGGTGTAGATTATTATCTACTAAGATGCACAAAATCAAAATACAAATTGTTTGAAGTAATTTTTGATAGTGATGGACAAATATATCCAACTAGTTCAATTATTGTTGAAGGTGCCTATTATCAAAAAACAAACATAGACAAAAATGGTTTTCAATTTATTGATAACATGCCTTACCAAAAATTTCTACATTACAGTCACTTGGTTATAGCAACAAAGTTGTAATTTGAGACATTTCCAAATAAAGGACATGGAAACCAAAAGTGGAGGTTTCCTACTGAAGAGAATGAAATTTTTTTGGAGATAATGAAAGATAGAGAGGCTCCAGACTATATGTACAAGAGCTTAAGTCTATTTACTTGTTTTTATAGCTCATACTTTCATACTTGTTTTTGTAGAGATCATACTTTTATACTTGTTTGAAGTGTGGCTCAAGTAATTTCATATTATATGATTTTAAGCTCATAAGTTATATTTGATATAGTTATTTATTTTCACATGGTTCAATGGTTTTGATCTATATAGTCATTTTTGGTTCAATGGTTTTAATATGTATCTATCTATTCTAAATCATGTGTATAATGTTTTTTCAATTTCAATGCTTTAAATCTCCTAACTAAGACATCACCTTACTTAGACATACCATTAAGACATCCCCTTAAGACAACCCATTAATACATCCCTTTAAGACATCTCCTAACTTAGACATCCCCTTAAGACATCTCCTAACTTAGACATCCCCTTAAGAAAACCCCTTAATTTCTTTTAACTTGCATATTTATGTACATGTATGAAAAATATGTATGACATTAAAGTTAGATCAATTGTTTTCAACTTACACATTTATGTACATGTATGGAAAACATGTATGACATTAGTTTTAGATACATGTATGTATATATATGCCATGTTACGTTAGATAAATGGCTTGTATGATGTATTATAATTGTTTTTAATCTACATGTATGGAAAATATGTATGACATTAGTTCTCTACATTAATTGCTTTTAACTTATATATGTATGTATATGTATGACATGTTAAGTTAGATAATTTTCTTGTATGGTGTATTATAATTTTTTTTTAACTTACATGTGTGGAAAATGTGCATGACATTAGTTATCTACATTAATTACTTTTAGATTAGATATGTACATGTATATGTATGACATGTGTTAAGTTAGATTAATTGCTTGTATGACATTAGTTAGATTAATTGTTTTTTTAACTTACATGTATGGAAAATATGTATGAAATTATTTAGCTATAGATATTAGTTGATTTTAACTTACATTTATGTTTGTATATGTATGACATGTTAAGTTAGATAAATTGCTTGTATGACATTATACTTTTTTTTTAACTTGTACACATGTATATGGCATTAAGTTAGATAAATTGAGCTTTTAACTTCTATGTATGTATGTATGTATGGCATTGGTACAACTTGTAATTAGAGAAAGATAAAGTTCATTAAATACATATTAAAATATTTAAGTCTAAAATAAAATAAGTAGATTTAAAATGAACATAAGATGAACATGACCATACATAACATGAACATGAACATAAACATGTACATAATATGAACACACATAACATGTATAATATAAGTCTAAAATTAATATACCATGTATATGACATGTCTAAAATACACTAAATGTAAATGTTCAATGTCTAGAAAATAAACATAACACATGAAATATCTAGACAATATGCATGTAAAATAAGTCTAGAAAATGCATGCATGTGCATGCATATATAGCATAAAATAAATCTCAGGTCTAAAATGCAACTATCGAGGTATCTATATATAGTCAACTAGGGCCCTGCCCTGATCCATGGTCTGAATCTACTCCACATCATTCGAATCCCTATGTGTAATAAAAGAAATATTTATACATATTACTTGTATGTAGATAGATATACGATTGATGCATATGGACACATATATTTAGTTGAACCCATGTGCATGTCATAAAAATCAATTAAAATTGATGTGTGTGTGTGTGTGTGTGTGTGTGTGTGTGTGTGTGTGTGTGTGTGTGTGTGTGTGTGTGTGTGTGTGTGTGTGTGTGTGTGTGTGTGTGTGTGT
>MU224552.1:5064709-5080072 GCA_018584345.1 Thuja plicata
TGTGTGTGTGTGTGTGTGTGTGTGTGTGTGTGTGTGTGTGTGTGTGTGTGTGTGTGTGTGTGTGTGTGTGTGTGTGTGTGTGTGTGTGTGTGTGTGTGTGTGTGTGTGCGTGCGTGCATTTTTTTATAATTGAAATTTATATACCTGATCTCCAACATCTCAAACATGATCATCTACGCTAGGAATCACAAATCATGGGTAGATAGATGAAGGAGCGACCTGCAAATTACATATAAAAATTATATATATGTAAAACATATACATGTACAATAAAGTAAATACTTATTTAAGAAAAAATTAACTAGACATTTAAATTTACCTGTGTGTCATGTTGCATGGGATCATCAGATGCTTTTAAATCTCTATAAGGTGCCATAATCTCGAGAACACCCTAGAATTGATTCTTCCTTAATAGGGGGAGGTGCATCCTTGTCAACTGTCATCTGCTGAGGGGCTGTAGGTGGTGTTGCAATATCCTCCTGTCTCTATTGTGCACCCTAAAAATTTGATCTAGTAGTGTTGGCATAATTGATGATGTGATGGTAAGTGTTATGGTACAAATTTGGTATTGTGATGATCATTTATTGGGTTGTCATTGATTTCAAGTATTGACCTAGTGTTCTTAGTGTGTGTCCATATGTGTAAGAAGGATGAATAGTGTGTTTCAAGTGGTTTCAGTGGTCTCTATTCTTAAGAGATACCTGAGAGTTTCTTTATAAGATAAATGTATGATCACAACTATTGAATTTATTATTTGAGTAATTTTTGTTTTATTGAAGTATGACAGGGCAACTGCTAAAATAGTATGTGCCTGGCAATGAGTGATTTGATCATTTTGTCAAATCTATGTTGAGATTGGTGGTGAGATCATAGGATTGTGTTCTTGATATAGTGTTGAGTTCATGGCTATGACTGCAACTAATTTGGATGATCAGTAAGCATGTTTTGAGGTTTCAAAAGTTATTTCAGTGAAAGGAGACAGTGTTCTTGAGTTACCAATGGTAGATCTTCTTTTGGCAATCAGTGATCGAGTTGTGATAAATCATGTGTCTTCCATCTATCATACTGACATATCCTAACTCATCTAAGGTGATATATTGGATTTTCATTGATCGAGGTAGACATTTTATCAGGATGTAGACTGACTTGGTCAAAATGTGTTTAAATATTCTTGATAAAATTAATTATGTGAGTCTATCTTGTGGATGACAGAGAGAATTTTTTATATTAGGATATGTGTTTTGGCATAGTCTCTCTAAGCGCGAATATTGAAAGGTGTTTTCAATTTTTTTTGTTAGGATTAAGGTGGTGGTCACCTTAGGGCTTGAGCAGTAATATTTATATCATAAAATTGATCAATAACTGCAACATAAAAGATTTATATAATTTATTTCCTTTGGATGCACACTTTTGCACATACAATAACATATGAACATCTTATTCTCAAGTTTTCATATCTCTAATATGCAACACACATATACCAAACAAAATCATCCTTAACGTATACCATTTCATGCTTCCATATTAAACCATGTCATCCAAGTACAATATTAATTATCAATATACCATTTTGGTCAAATACAATTTGAAATAGGTCACCACAATACATTCCCATGGTGGACATGAATGAACCATGGACCAGACCAAAAAATCCTTTCTCAAAACATCACACTACCCAAACATCACAATTTGAAGCCAAAGAACATGTTACAATGCATACCATGTTGCCAAAACACAATTGTAAAGATCTAGATCGGTTCAGACCCAAAAAGATGTAGCACAATATGTTACAACATGAATGGGACCAAGATAAACATGGCCAAATATAGACCAATTCCATATTACCAAAGCATTAAACCAAACCATATCCAATCAACCAAAATATGTTAACATAAATGACAACAACAACAACATAATCCAACAAGACTAAGAAGAGAGAGAAGTAAACTTTCTACAAAATAGGGAAAGTTGATGAAGTGGTATGAAAAATCTAAAAATGGATCTGAGAAGCCAACACAAAGACTAACCTACCCAAAAAATCTTAGCCCAAAATGAAAATCAAGGAAACCTAGACTATAGGGGGTGACTAGACTCACCCTTTCTTGTGGATGTCACCCTTGATGTGCCAAAAAGTGATGAGGAAATAAAGGATCTGAAGCTGACTATCAAGTCTTTTTGTAACCAAATCTAAATTTTTGGTACCTATTATCTCCACATAGAAAACAAGAAGAATTTTTGGAGAGAAGAGTTTTCTTCAGTCAAACCCCTATTTAGAAATTAGTCTTGAAATAGAATTTAAATCACATAAAAGGAAAGGAAACATGTTGTAAGTAGAAAAGAATTGATAAGTGTCTTATACCTTAATGATGCAACTTCTTCTTGAAATAAAATCAAAAGTGTTGATGCAATAGCATGACTCCACAAAGACCTAAAAGGATATCATAAAAGATATGCTTTCATAATGATTTCTTGGCTTTCCATCATCAAGATATGAATTATTTATAGGGATTATATGCAAAGATAATTGATTGCTTGATTTCTTTCTTATCTCCTTGTTGTCTTCTATGTGTATGTGATTGTAGTGGATGCCAAAATCCTCTCTAGGAAATTTTGGGGCACAAAATTCAAAGGAGGCTAACAAGAATTTTAAATCCATCCCAAAATCATAATACCAACCTCTAATTCAAATTTTGTCCAGAGTTAGCATGTAAGTGGTGCCTATTTATGTAGGGGCTAACTTGGGTCTGCTCATATGCTCAAGGTTGCCTTTTACGAGACAACTAGGGCTAAAATTTTAATAGGGGGTTAATATGGTCATAGGGATTCCAAAAATGTCTCGCACTTTAGAGATAAGACCATTTATGGTATTAATATTTTCCTCCTTATTCTATCGATTCTTTTCAAATATTGGATAATGCATTCATACAAAAATTTCAAAATAACATTGGTCCTCAGATAGCTTTGAATGATTTTATATATTGTAAGCAAGGAGTTGAATAAAAAGAGATTGAATTTGTTGGTAGATTTCTCATCCTATTCCAAATGGTGAAGTTCAAATAATTTTCCTTTCTAATTTTCAAAAGGATATAAGAGATAAGATTTTGTTTTATGAGTTTACATATTTTACATAATTGTGTGTGGTGCTTCATAATTATTAGCTTCAAGTGCTCCAATTCAAATTTTCTTCATCAATGGTTCTAATTTATAATAATGATGACACCCAATGATCATTTTAATAGTTCCAAAAACAAAGCAAAGTGTTCATTAAGATCATCAACAATCATTCAAATCATAGTGATATACAAGTGGCAGCCAAAACATTAGGTGTGGCTCCTTTATTATCAATCTTTACACATCGTAATTTTACTCCTCTTTCTAAATCATTTCATAGTTTCATGCTTAAATTGATCAATGTTAATGTGATGAAGCTTCCTCCCATCAACAAATAGATAATTCCCATCCCTTTCCAACTTTATTTGATCTTAATGCCTTTTACTAGTACCATCTTCAAACTACCCATGATACTAAGAAGTATTTTAGATTGAAGCATGTGATCTAAGACCTTATGATTTCAACATTATAATTTAAGAGGGCGTGAATGATAAAGGAAAAAAATATATAGTACCCTTTGATCAAAATTTACAAATCTTCACCAATTCCTTTCCTTTTCATTTTACCAATTTTGTTGAGCCTATTGAACTTGAGTTAGATTGATGTTAATCATATGTGAGATGAGGAAAATAGTGTTGTAAACCCTATTGAGAAACATAAATATAAGCATGAATCTATCATTTCCTTTGATTCAAGTGAGCCTATTGATGCACTCGATGGACCCTTATACATTACTGCAAAAATTAAAGGAAACCTCTCACGAGGAGTGCTAATTCATTCAATATGCATGGCTAATTTTATTACTAAAGAGCATCTCTTTATAAAATAATTCCATTAATGTATGTATGATGATTATGATGTTATTATTAAGGTATGTGATGTTTTTAATTTTCCTAATATATTTTCTATCACTCTTCTTGTTGAGGTTGGTTCTAGGTGCTTAGATGTTACCTTTTCCATTATCCATACCTCAGAAAAACTTTGTGTGAATTTGGGACATCCTTGGATTAATTACATAATATCTCAATTCCATGAAATCTATGCTTTCTACTATCTAGAAATATATAAAAATATCTCATAATATGTGTATATCATGATCAATCATAGTCCTTTTTGGTGCTCAAATCAACAGATTGGATTTCCTATGGATTTTTTCGATCCAATGATGGGAAACCCAAGTGATTTTCCAATTGACAAGGTTCCAAACAAGATAAGTATGAACCCTCTACAATTCTGGCTCTGCAGAACCAAGGCTGGTAGGCCTACACCCTAGACTTATCTTCCAAATCTTAAGGTATTTTTAGAGAAGATTATATCTGTTCCAAACTTCTTTCTCTCATAGTATGGAAAAGTACTATTGAGATCCTTAAACTAAGAGCAATGTACTACCAAGTGTTAAATGTAATGCTGTAAATATTGAAGGAATGCTAATGGATACAAAATATGAATTGAATAGAACAAATGGATATAATATCTCAAAAACTATAAACAAAGAACTAATGACCATAATCCAATAAGAAAAAAATACCAGTGCCTTAATCAACCATGGGAAACAAAGTCAAGATAATTCCAATCTTATGTTCAACCTCAGAGATAGTTTTACAAGAAAAACTTATCACTTCAAAGGTGTTATGAAATGAAAATGTAACCTTGAACAAGTTCAGAGATATATCAAAAGAATATTACTTCTCAGATGACAAACCAATTTACTAAAGCCTCAATCAACATAATTTAACCATGTAAAATGAGAAAACCAACTGATAATAAAGACTATGAGCTGAATCAAGAAACATGCACATCAAAATGTCACTTTGAAGAAGTTTTGCTGATTTATCCGAGGGACTAATTGTAAAATGATAATGAAATAATCACACATATGAAAGAAAAAGGACTTATCTTTATTTAATTCTAGAAAATTGATATAATTGATTCCACATTTGCAGTCATTGATCCAACTATCCAATCTGACTATAATAATAGTTAGTCTCCTTTTTTTGTGTTGATCCTTGTATCCTTATAAATATGAAATCTAAAGGTGATAAAAACAAGATTCAGATCAACATGATTATTGCTAACAAATACCTAATCCTAAGATCAATAACTGAACGCTAGTAATTACAATAATATAATGTTTAATCATCCTTTCTTGATAACAAATGCTAAATAACTACATCTCATAGCAATAACTCAATAGTCTCTTCATAATATGACTAAGTCAACAACTTAAATAATGGACCTATATCATGATGATACTCCAATCGTATATCTATCCATAGTCCTCATAATCTTTGCATGGTACCAAATATTATTAATGGTATATCAAATAAACCTATCTAGGAGGATGGTATTATTAATATCGTCAACTTTGAAAACCACAACAATCATTTCTAACATATCACTCGTCTCATATCAATGACTCTGAACCAAGATATAACATTTCTTCAAGCATGTTGATCACATAGATACTTCTATGTATGATAATGAATATATTCTCTGGTGCATGATCTTTGGAATCACGTTAGTCAACTTTATCAACCGCAACCATGGTGTCAGTTATTTCTCTATGAACCTTCTTCAACACGTCTCCATGTGATTGTTCCTTACAATGTCAAAAATCTGAACCATCTGATCATTTAATATATTAACCGTGTTCTCCACCTTTATAAAACTGTACGCAAAAGTCCAATTATCAAATAAGAAAATAAACCCTCGGCATAATAAAAATTTCAAGATCTTAAAGCCATGTAATAAATAAATTTAATGTTGTTGCAAAAGGTTTTTTTCTTTCTCCCATCATTGACACGTGTCGAGTCTTCGCTACCATCCAGTGACTAAATCTCATTTACTTTTCCATCACATCGTCACTCTAAACCATAGATCCTCTATCTCTCAGTCGCAGATCTCCCTTTAATGCCTTTGTAATTTTCTAATCACCTTTATTTGCTTGATTAAGTCCTTGACATTGATTTAAAACACGGGCTAAAAGATAATGTTTAAGTAACTCATCCTTTAATATGATTTACATGCCTCCGTGTAGTCTAGTCACTCTGCTCCACTAACCAAGCACTGACACCTATATCCCCGTTGTTCCACCAGTAGATTTTGGCAGGACCGAGACACCTTTTTCCTATTTTGCCATCGTGTGATGTTTAAATGGTGTGCAACTTTTGATAGCACCATTGTGCTTGACCATTGGATCAAATCTTGATCTATACGAATGTCTTTTAGTCTAGATTTAGTCAAGCAGGGCCCCCATACAATATGTGTCCATTTGTTAATGGTTCTATGATAAATAAAGGCTTTGTATGAATGTTGGGTGTAAAGTTTCAAACATCGACAGTCCCTTTTAACTATTTTGATTCTTGTGGGGCTGAGACCTATGTGCTTCGCCGCCGCGTGACAGGTGAAAGATCACTCATTTCTTCACTGTGCCATCACGCGATAGGTAGCAAAAGGCATATTTATGACCACATGATCGTGAAAAATGCAATCTGACTTTATTTTTTTTAAATTTAGATCTGCATAAAAGGGAAAATAAGGAAAATTAGTGGTAAACATGAATAACTGTTAGAGACATGGATTTCAAAAATATAGTATTAATAAAAGACATAAAAAAACATAAGTAAAAAGCATAATATATAAATCAAAGAGGCTATAGAAGATAAAATAATAAGTGTAAAAAGATACTTCCCTAATTGATTATGGACACAAATCAATCTGCAAATCTGGGTTCCACCAGTGGCTCTTTCTGGGGATGTGTGTTCATACCTAAACGCAGCAAGATCCAAGCTGTCTCTGAAAAAGAAGACCATTAGAAGAACACAAGAATATAATACATATTGTATAGATAAGGAAGAAAAACCTTCATGTTTTTGTCTTTAAGAGAAGAAAGGTTTAAGACACTGACCATGTACAAGAAGCTAATGATAATAACCTTCCAAATCCTGCAAGAGATAAGAATTCTCACCTCCTTTACCAATAATGAAAAAAGGTCCTACCCATAAAGCATCAAACTTTCCATGTTTGTCTTTGTCCTGATATTTTACATTCCATCTCAAAACTAGATCTCCTTCCTGAAACTTCCTTTCTGTGGTCTTTTTATCAAACAAGACCTTCACTTTCTATAGTAATTCATTATTTCTCTCATGAGCTTGATTCCTCATTTCATCCAATTCTGCAAGCTGTTGAAATATGTCTTCCATCAAATCCACCTCTTCTCATTTCTCTTTATTTACAAACTTGTATACTGGTAACATGTTATTTAGTGGTAAGTAAGCTTTCTTTCCATAGACACGTTCATATGGGTCATATCTGGTAGATTTTTTAATTGTAATTTTTTATGCCCAAAGTGCAAGTGGTAACTTTGAATCCCATGATCTTTTGTTGTTATCCAACATCCTTTTGATAATCTTCATTATATTCTTGTTGCTATATTATTCTTGGACATTTCCTTGAGGATGATAAGGGGATGAATAAGAAATATTTATTCCATATTTCTCAAAAAATTCAATGAACTCTGCAGATTTGAAATACATAGCATTATCACAAACAATCTTCTGAGGAACACCAAATCTTGTCAAATATGTTTTCAGTCAAGAATTTTATTACCACCTTACTAGTAGCTTGTCTAGTTGGTATGGCTTCCACCCACTTATTCAAGTAATTAGTGGACACCAAAATCCATGTATGTCCACCACTAGACGTATCAGTGATTTACCCTATGAAATATATTCCCCACATTTCGAATGATTCTTCAGTAGACATAGGATTAAGAGGTAATGCACCATTATATTTAATACTCGTAGGAACCTCAATATTATCAATTGCTACAATCCTCTCTAGTTCTATTCTTACTCCATCTTTGGATACAATATGCCCTAATAATTTTCCTTCAGTTATTGCAAAATGGCATTTCTGTGGGTTTAGAGATATCCCATATTCAAGGGCTCTTTGAAAAAATTTCTCCAAGTATCCACAATGATCCTCTACCTTTTTGGAGTAAGTAGTTAGGTCATCCTGATATACCACCATAATTATATCAATGAAATCCTCAAATCTATTGCTCTTTTGGAAGTAGCTCCTTCATTAGTGAGTCCAAAAGGCATTCTATCATATACATAAGTACCCCAAGATGTATTAAATGATGTCTTGTATTGTTCCTCTTCCTTTACTTTCACCTAGTTATACCTTGAGAACCCATCCATCATTGATAATAACTCATTTCCTGTGACCTTTTGTAATAATTCTTCCATGTTATGCAATGCATAATTTTCCTTTAACGATGATATGTTTAGATTCCTAAAATCTACACAAAGTATGATATCACCATTCTTTTTTGACAGGGACCAAATTTGAAACCCATGTTGAGTGTTTAATTGGCTTTATTATACCAACATCCCTCATTTTGACTATCTCATCTTTCATCTTGGGAGCTAAAGTAGGGTTTATAGATCTTTGCCCTTGTCTGAATGGTTTGGCATTAGGTTTCAAAGGTATCTCATGTTGGAAAAGGTCCTCTTGGTAAGCTTTAAGGTCATCATAGGACCAAGAAAATACATTTCTATACTTTCTTAATAGTCTGATGATATCTTCTCTGATCTTGGGGGTTAAAATTTTACCCATAAATACTTCTTTTGGAGTTTCTTCACTTCCCAAGTTTATCCTTTCCACTTCATCCATCATGACATTAGTATTTTTCTTGTTCATTCTTGAATCTTTATTATCAAACAATCTCTCCATTTCCTCAAGGCCCTTTGGAACCTTATTGGTTTTGAGTTGAATAACCTCCTTTCCAAACAAAATTTCTTTCCCATCCTCCATCTCAACATGAGCATTCAATTCTATTAATTTACCTTCATACTCTTGTTCACATGCTAAAAATTTGATTACATCTCTATCATCTTTGAAGATTTGCTAGTTGTTAACATTATCAGGCACAACAGGCCTAGTTTTAAATTCAATTTGAACTATGTCTTCGCAAAGAATATTATTATGCTTCAGTGCTAAATTAGCCATAAAATTTACAAGGATGTTTTCTAATCTATCTATCCAGTTAATAGAAAAGGCATCAAAACATTCTATAGAATCTCATACTTCATTTCTATATCTTTTAAGAAGAGACTGCTTAGCAAAAAATTTACTTTTAACTTGAGAAATAATTAATTCAGAATCCACAAAGACACTTAAACATTTTATTCCATGTTTACTAGCTATTCTAAAACCAAGAAGTAGAGCTTCATACTCTGCAACATTGTTAGTACATTAAAAATCTAGTAAAAAAGAATATATAAATATTTTATTATCAGGGGCAAAGAAAATGACACCAACTCCATTACCATCCCTATAGCAAGCACCATCAAAATACATTTTCAAAATTGTATTGTTACTTACTTATGCATGTAACTCAATAGGTTCAGTATTATGCATTATAATTTTTGAAACACTTACCTGAAATTTATCCATATCAGAATGAAAAAAATGTATAACCAGGCGTGGATCCACATCCTCAATAACATATGGACTTTGATTCTCCCTGTCAATTCTTAGATCCCTACCATTCACTGGAATAGAAGCATAAGAAAGATCTAACTGAATACTACCTCCTACAAAGCTAGACCATTGTCTAGATAGAAGCATTCCATAATTGGCAGGGACTTCAACCACAGTAATATCCATTTTATAAGACATTTCAGGACATGTAAATTTAAATTCCACACTCTTTATCATGCCTACAACAGGAACAGATCTATTATCCATAGCATAACATCTACCAAATTTGTTATTAGCATTCATTCCTAATTCTTTCATTACATCATTAGGCATAATATTTATTGTTGCACCAGAGTCTGGCATATAATTTATTACCAATATATTGTTTATCAATAGATTAAGATAGAAAGGATCAATTTGATTTAAATTTTTGTTTAAAGTAGTTCCTAGATAAATAGCTAGAGGATCCTTTACTTCTTGGTTAAGATCTTCCTTATTACCTACATTAGACTGTAATATTTTAAAAGCTTCACTTTTACATTCAGGTATTTTAACTATTTCAAGCAAAGGAACAAATATTTTAACTTGATATAATGCATTAGACATGAAAGAACATTCATTGGGAAAATATTTACTGACCACCTTTTCTCTTATAATTGTTGGAATGTCCTGAGGCTCTACCTATTTATCTTGAGCAATGTTTTTGTGCTTCAGCCTCTTTGGATAAGTTCCTTGGTCAGATTTCCTTTGGTCTGTATTTACTTTTCTATTCCTTAACTTATAATTACTTTTTTCTTCTTCCACTGTAGCTATTGTGTATTCTTTCTTCTCCTCTTCTGTTAATTCTCATAATATTGGAGTACTCTCCTGATAATCCCCATATTGGTACACTCTATTTAGGTCATCCTTACAGTAGTATTCATCTAAAGGGCTATAATCATCATATCCCCACATAGGATTTATTGATAAATTATTCATTGTGGGTCATTGATTATCATTCTAATCTTCATCCTCTTTCCATCTTTGGGCAACAACACAATGTTCATAAGAATTTGGTAGTGTGTAGGCTTCACACAAAGGATAGATTTCCATAGAATGGTTATTTTTCCTCAATAGATTAGGAGTATGTAATTCTTTGTTCACTAGTTTCCCATCCTTCCATTCTGTGTTATAAGGCATTACCTGCAGTCTGTATCTATCATTTTTGTATGGTGCTCTATTATTCATTTTGTACTTAAAATTATCTTTTCCAATATTCATTTGGAGAATTTTCACCATACTCATAAGCTTATCTAATTTATCTTCTTCATTGTGTTTCTGAGGCTATTTTGAATTGAATAGCCAAGTGTCCTCCCTCTTAGAAATTATACTAGATGCCTTCCTATTATTTTTAATAGCTATGGAAATCTTGAGAGCATGTGCTAAAGTAGAAGGATTATGAGATCTTATTTCATAATTGGTCTTGCTATCAAAAGCACCCATATAGAAATTTATCAGAAAGGCATCAACAGGTTGAACATCTCTTGGAATCCTATTTAAAACCTTGTTGAACCTTTTGTTGAATTCAGCCATAGATTCATTCTTATTTTTCTTCATACTTGTCAGCTCATGGGAGGCAAAATAAGTGTCATTGTGATCATGGAATTGTTATATGAATTGATTAAAAAATTCTTCCCAACTAGATATGGAGCTATCCAAAAAAATTTGAACCATTCTACTGCATCTTCTATGAGAGATTGAACAAAAAATTTGATGTATACATCATCATTGAATTCATCAAGATCTAAAATAACATTCTTAAAATTTACACAATTCACCTCAGCTGATTCTGACCCATTCCCTGAAAAACTTTGGAATTACACTTCTTAATTCTTTTTTATGTCATTAGGATATCCCCTTATGCCATAAAAATCTAATTTTTTGTATCCGTCAGAAACCATTGGGGCTCTATATTTTTTTCCATTTTGATTTATTTCTCCATGTCTTGGATTCTGCTGATTTGCATTCTAGAATCCTCGATTATTTCTTGGTCCAAATTTTGGGTTGATGTTATAATCTCTTGGGTTATAGTTCTGATCCATATTATTCTGATATCCATTATACATCACTCCATTATTTTTATGTCCATGTTGTTCATGTTGGTTAGATGTGTTATGATTCACTCTATTATTATGGTTATGATGTTCTCCATTGTTTCATTGTCCCCAATGATCTCTTCTTTCATACTCATTGTTGTTTTTCTCAAGTCTTCCTCTATTGTCTGGTTCAAACAAGGGGTTGGTATGATCACTATTGAAGACATGCCCACCATTATTCTTATGAGGAGGATTGTATACCCCATTTCTATTGTCCTTAGGTGCTTCTTTATTTCTTGGTGATTTGATTGCGCTTCTTCGTATTCTCATTTTCCTTACTATCTCTTCTGGCTGCCTCTCAAGAGCCATGACTATTTCTTCATCTTTTGATCCTGCATTGGCCATTTCATAAAATACAGCATCCCATTTGTTAATTCTTTTTTCTCTTTTAGTCATTTCGTGATTTGGATCATGTCGTGACTCATGCTCTCCTCTGTCACCTTGAAAAAAGGATTACAATTTTCATTGTTGTTCTCATGGCTATGATGGCTTGAATGAGTTAATTATTCACAAGAAAACTCTTTATCATCCTTATCATGGTATATCATGTGTGATGCATACGACATCTTTATACTTGAATTCCTTCCTTTCCTTAGGCTTTTGTGCATGTCTAATTCAATTTGATCTGCATGCAAGGATATTCTACCCCACATGAAATAGTTAATAACAAAATTAGTTGACCAAAATTATCACCAATTCAAATTTGTAGAGTCGCCACCTTCTTCCTAGAAGGAAATACTTATCATCTTCTAGATTATTTTCTCCCAGCAGAACCTAATCTCTATTACCAAAAATTTTGAAAACTGGTCTTAACAATAAATCGTCAGTAAAGTCTCCAATCTGTTGGTGCTCAAATCAACATATTGGATTTCCTATGGATTTTTATGATCCAATGATGGGAAACACAAGTTATTTTCCAACTGACAAGGTTCCAAACAAGATAAGTCTGAACCCTCTATAATTCTGGCTCTGCAGAACCAAGACTGGTAGGCATACACCTTAGACTTATCTTCTTCCAAATCTTAAGGAGTTTTTAGAGAAGATAATATGTGTTCCAAACTTCTTTCTCTCAGAGTATGGAAAATTACTATTGAGATTCTTAAACTAAGAGCAATGTAATACCAACTATTAAATGTAATGTTGTAAATATTGAAGGAATTCTAATGGATACAAAATATGAATTGAATAGAACAGATGGATACAATATCTCAAAAACTATAAACAATGAAATAACGACCATAATCCAATAAGAAAAAAAGACCAATTCCTTAATCAACCATGGACAAAAGATTCAAGATCATTCCAATCTTATGTTTGACCTCAGAGATAGTTTTACAAGAAAAAATTATCACTTCAAAGGTGTTATGAAATGAACATGCAACCTTGAACAAGTTTAGAGATATATCAAAAGGATATTACTTCTCAGATGACAGACCAATTGACTGAAGCCTCAATCAATAGAATTTAACCATGCAAAATGAGAAAACCAAGTGATAATAAATATTATGAACCAGATCAGGAAACATGGACATCAAAATTTCACTTTGAAAAATTTCTGTTGATTTATCTGAGGGACTAATTGTGAAATGATAGTGAAACAATAACACATATGAAATAAAAAGGACTTATCTTTATTTGATTCTAGAAAAATGGTACAATTGAGTTCATGTTTGCAGTCATTGATCCAACTATCCAATCTGACTATCTCATTTTTTTGTGTTGATCTTGGTATCCTTATAAATATGAAATCCAAAGTATGCAAACAAGCTTTAGATCAACACGATTATTTCTAACAAATACCTAATCCTAAGATCAATAACTGAACGCTAGTAATTACAATAATATAATATTTAATCATCTTTTCTTTATAAAAAATGCTAACTGATTAAATCTCATAGAAATAACTCAATAGTCTCTTCATAATATATCTGAGTCGACAACTTAAATAATGGACCTGCATCATGATGATACTCTGATCATATATCTATCCATAGTCCTTCTCATAATCTCTGTATGGTACCAAATATTATTGTTGGTATATCAAATAAACCTATCTAGGAGGATGGTATTATTAATACTATCGACTTTGAAAACCACAGTATTCATTTCTAACATATCACTTGTCTCGTATAAATGACTCTGAACCAAGATATAACATTTATTTGAGCATGTTGATCACATAGATACTTCTGTGTATGATAATGAATATTTTCTCTAGTGCACGATCTCTGGAATCATGTTGGTCACCTTTATCGACTGCAACCATGGTGTCAGTTATTCCTCTGTGAACCTTCTTCAACACATCTGCATGTAATTGTTCCTCACAATGTTAAAAATCTGAACCATCTGATCATTTAATATATTAACCGTGTTCACCACCTTTATAAAACTACATGCAAAAGTCCAATTATCAAATAATAAAATAAACCTTGAGCATAATAAAAAGTCAAATATTTTAAAGCCATGTAATAAATCAATTTAATATTGTTGCAAATGGTTTTTGTCTTTCTCCCATCATTGGCACGTGTTGAGTCTTCGCTATCGCGTAGTGACTAAAGCTCATTTACTTTTCCATGATGTTGTTGCTCTAAACCGTGGATCCTCTATCTCTTGGTTGCAGATATCCCTTTAATTCCTTTGTTATTTTGTGATCACCTTTATTTTATTGATTAATTCTTGGTTGTTGATTTGTTACATGGGCTAAAAGATAATGTTTAAGTAACCTGTCCTTTACTATTCTTTACATGCCTCCATGTAGTCTAGACACTCTGCTCCACTAACCAAACACTGACACATGTATCCCCGTTGTTCCACCCATAGATTTTGGCAGGCCCAAGGAACCTGTCGCCTATCTTGCCATCATTTGATGTTTAAATGGTGTGCAGCTTGTGATAGCGCCATCGCACTCGACCATTGGATCAAATCTTGATCTGTGTGGATGTCTTTTAGTTTGACTTTAGTCAAGTGGGGACCCCATACAATATGTGTCCATTTGTTAATGGTTCTATGATAAATAAAGGCTTTTTATGAATATTGGGCATAAATTTTGACAGTCCCTTTTAACTATTATGATTCCTGTGGAGCCAAGACCTGTGTGCTTCACCACAATGGGTGAAAGATCACTCAGTTCTTCACTGCGCCATCATGCAATAGGTAGACAAAGGCAAGTTTATGACTACGGGATCACGAAAACTACAATCTGACTTTGATTTTTTTAAAACTTTAGATCTGCATAAAAGGGGAAATAAGGAAAATCAGTGGTAAGTGTGTGTGTGTAAATGGGTACCTGTCAGAATCAACACAAACACTTAATAGGTCATTATATTAGTCCAAAAGGGTTAGAAAAGCATGTAAAACCCACTAAAACCGACCTATTGCATGCTAACTAGGAGGAGTGTGATTAATAACATATTAGCCCTCAGAATATGCTATAAATCAGTGACGAATACAACCTAGCATGAAGGATTTTTACTTAAATAACAAGCTAAAAGACGATAAAACATGCAATCTAGCTTTAAAAGATGAAATAGGAACAATAAAATAGCATGAAATGAAAGATGAGATATGAATCTAGAGTGAATCTAACAGCATAACAATGTATTTTTGATCTTAAGGTGAAGGCTTATTT
>MU224552.1:5080616-5110273 GCA_018584345.1 Thuja plicata
TTATAATTAAATACTATAGCCATGTTTGATTTTGATTTGATTTGATTGGTCGAATTTGATTTGAATTGTATGGCTATAATAGTTAACATAAATCAGTGATAAAAATCACCTAGGACATTAAATTGATCAAAGAATTATGCCAAGCAGTAACAGGGTTGTTTGGACATAAATCGAGGGTATGATCACACTTAGGGAAAATAGGGTCCATAGTTGCGACAGACCAAATTCAGGTGGTTACAGTAAGCATGAATAATTGTTAGAGACATGGATTTCAAAAATATAGTATTAATAAAAGACATAAAAAAACATAAGTAAAAAGCATAATATATAAATCAAAGAGGCTATAGAAGATAAACTAATAAGTGCAAAAAGATACTTCCCTGATTGATTATGAACACAAATCAATATACAAATCTGGGTTCCACCAGGACCACAAAAAGGACATGAAAATTGTCCCTTTGTTTTAAGACCTACAAGATCATGTATAATTAGATTAAATATGTTAATTTTTATAATTATAATTATGATATGAAATTTGAACACTATAACATACCAAAAAAATGTGTTGGCCCTGGGGCATCATGTATTATCCATACAAGCATTGCATGGAATTGAAATTCTCTTTGTCTTATTGGTCTAGAGACATCATACATAGTGACACCATTCCATAACTCTACCAACTCATCGATTAGAGGCTCAATATATACATTCATATCTTTAATTTGGTACTTACCTAGTTGAATGAACAAAAACAGTACATAATTATTATGACCATTTTACGGCGAAATTTATAATTTAATGTAGATGAATATTAAATGAACAAATACCTAAAAAAATCATTTCCAATATTATGTGCTCCCACTTTATTGACATCCATGGAAATGTGTTATTGTTGATAACAAAAATAGGTCACACCGAGTAAACAGATCTCAACTCTATAAATGGATTGACACCATCCGCTGCCAATGAAAGACTAAGATTACAAGGTTATTCTTTAAAGTGTGGTCACTTTTCCTCTATGTCCTTAAATTCACTATCATCTACAAGCATTCACATAATTTCATCTCGACTTATATTGTGTGCATGGTAATCCATAAATTATCCAAGCCTAGTGCACCTGAATAATCATTGCAAACGTGGAATAAATGGGAATATAATGAAGAACCTTGTGAGGCACATTTTTTGTTATTTGATCTATTTGATATCTACTGATATGATATTCAGGGCATTATTTTGCAAATTCATGTTGTTTATGATATATAATGTGATCATTGGGACATGCATCTATTGTTTGATACTCCATTCCAATATCTTTCATTGTGGTAAATAATTCTCGGTATGAGAGAGGTAGAATGTTTGATGGAGGTAACAAAAATTCACCTATCAATCTACAACAAAAAATATAATTTGTTAATATAAAGAATATTAATGGTACATGATTCACCCTTTATTAAGTATAATGAAATTACAACTAAAATAGATGAAAAATATGACATATATTTGTTGGACCAATGTTAATATAATGGAAATGGTGTGTACTGAGAGGGGAGGGGTGAATCAGTACCCTTAAAAAATTTTAGTCAATTCACTATTTGTAGTAACCGACTGAGTAGATTGCTTATCTCAAACATATAGTATCAAAGTTGAAACGTAAAAGTGTGTAAAATAAAAATTACACATACATGAAATTAAGTACTCATGACACTAATATTTTGGTATCACAGAAAACCCCTGTTAAAAGGTAAAAACTACGATGGGGATGAGACCCATAAAACTTCACTACTGTAGTAATAAAGGTAGCCTATTAAAGCTTTACAAAATGATCACTTCTGATGATCTTACCTTGTTAGGAGTAACAAAATATTGACTAGATCTATGTCATGTGAGGATTTAGCAACACAATCTATGTGTGCACTCAGTTAAGAGATTTACAATAGGACGGTTAATTCTACTCTATTAATAGATTTGGGGTCTTTTACAATTGTTAGAGAGTAACAAAAATTTGATCTGAAACATATACAATCTCAAAAAAATTGATAGAGATCCATTAAGTTCATATTAAACATATCACCTCGATGTGAATGATAATACCTTCTTCTCTGTTCTGCTCGGTAGCCTTGCCTTAGTTCTGTAAACTGATTTTTACAATGTGGTCGCTGTCCTTGAATCCCTTGTCTAATCTCTGATGTCTGTAGTATGGCTGCTACTTGATCATTTCTTGATCAACATACAGAAAAAAAATTGGCATCTATACATTTATATGTCAAACGATATGACCTAATTAGGGTTCACAATTACATCCTTACCCTAAGATCAATGGTGTACATAATTTAACTGATCAAAAAAAATGGTGTACATAATTTACATTAATCAAATAAACATAGGAGACATAAACAATTAATGTTGTAAATCCATGATTAATGTCCTCCTTGATCGTGTAAAATGTTATCTAGGTCGGCTCAAAAGTTGTTACATAGAACAATGTGTCATAAAAAACTTTATGTGGACTCCATTCCACTTGGTTAATGTTGTTCCTCGGTGCTTGATGTATACTGTATATCTCAATTATACTAGTGTTTGGTTAATCTTGAGTAGCTTGGTGTTGTTTGTGCTTGGTATAGTCTTTTTACTTAGTTATCACTGCACTTGGTTAACTCTAAGAATGATCAGTGCTCTCAGTTAACTCATTATTTTGGTGATATATATTGATTTCCTTGTGTTAACTCTATCACTGACTGTCCATTACGTTTTCTTGATAACTAATGACAACTTAAATGTGCAATTGGAGTAACAATATATTACATACCTTAACATATGTGAGATTTTTATGTTGGATAAACCATTCATAACCTTCAAGTTCACCAACAACTATATAGCAGAGAGAAGAGTTATTTGGGATCCTTCATAAAGGGGCTTGTATGCCTTCTCAAGTAGAGATATATCATGAACAACATCAAGGTCATATTGATCATCATGATTATTTTTTCCAGTACCATGATCTTCAATTGTATTTTCTGGCACATGATCAGTTGCACCAATACCATCATCTTCAATTCTATTTTCTGTTGCATGATCATCCTCTTCCATGGGATCATTATCTTCAAGTTCAATATTCACACCTCCATGTTCCTCCACTTCAAAATCCACATTCTTCGGGTTGTCATGGTCCATAACATGTTCCCTGGGGAGGTCGACCTATATGAAAATGATGAGAATAAATAAACCATGATCATGATCTCATCACCAAGAGATTTCTTATATATATAAATTGTTAAAATAATATAATGAACAACTTGCCAATCGACGATAAGCATGCCCCCCTTCAATGTGACCATGTTGCCTACAATGTTTCTTAGTTGTTCTAATTAGAAGTCTTTGAGTCTTTAATCCCTTACAATTTTTTTAGGGACAATAACATTTTCCATCACATTTTGTTTTTAATTTAGACCACACTCTAGCAAGTGTCTTCTTGTTTTATTCTTAGTTGATATTATCTAGCATGGTCTTTCTTCATAGGCAAAAAATTAGGTTATATATGAAAACTTTGAGGTATGTAAGAAAACAAATATCGCAAGTATGTTGGAAGTCTTCTGAAAAATAGTTATATAGAACTTGAAATGTTAGTTATGAAATGATTTTTCAGTGTAACATACCAAATTGAAATACTTAAACATAGAAAAATTGCAAAATGAACCAAGGCAATTGAACATTCAACATAGTAACATCTTATTAGAGGCAAATATTTTTCATGTTGGTGAGCCTTTATGTGGCATTAATATTTGTCTTGAGAAAATAAGGGAGGAAGTATCAAACAAGGAATATATGGGCAACATCAATTGCATGGAATATCTTTCAAGGTTAATATTTAGGAGAGGGAAAGTAGGCAATATCATCTGATATCTTAAGAAGAAATCATTTGAGGGAAGATTATATAAAGTATATTTTAGATGTACACCAAGGCATCATAGAAGAAGACTAAGGCATTATAAAAAAAAATTTATGCTAAAATGTTATTAAGACCAAGTTACATAGAATGTAAACAAACCTATGATTCATTGGAGGTCATAGAATGACATAGAGAAAAGAGAGTTACATTGTTTTTTAGAAGATTTCAATGTAAGAAGTGATGAAAGGAAAATGTTGAAATAGATGCCATGTAAGGACACTTATCATGGTAATTGTAGCCTTAGATTCATAAAAATTAAGAACAAAAATACAAATATGTCATGGAAAATACAACCACAGAGAAAGACAACCAATTCAAGATTTTCAAAACTTTCTTAAAAATCCAATTTTATTTATAGAGATATTCTGATAGTTCTAGGAGTGAGATGGATAGTGTTTTTGTGAACAATGAAATGGAAAAAGTTGCTGCAATTTTTTATGAAGCTGCACAAGTTTTGGGACCGCTTAGTGAATAAATAAATTGTGATTGAATGAATCTCCAAAAAAATAGAGTAGGAATCTGACAGTTAGCACAACACTATGTTGATCTTTAGATATCATAGTTCTATAGTCCAGGTATGATAATTAATAGCGAAATGACAGTATCACTCACCTTGTTGATGATACAATATATTTTTTTGTCATGGTCTACCATTTCAATAGTTTATAAAAATTTTGGAATAGGATTTTGAATAGTGGACATGACAACTATGGATCTAGTTCGGGTCTGGCCAAGATCAGTTGGGTTTCTAAGTGAATCTAGTAACATGGCTCTAGTTCAATTGATTGAGCCCAATCATGAATTGGAAAGGTTTAAATGATTTGATGTGGGATCTTTTGAATAGAATTACCTTGTAATATCTTCATATAAACATAATCCATAAACCCCAAGCAAATGTTAATTTTCTTTAGACACTCTTTGGTATAATATTCCAGTTAAAAAAAATAGTGATTCTCTCTGATTCTTAATAGTGAAACCTAATCTCTTTAACATAGTATTTAACTGGGCTTTATCACCCTCAACATAGATTTAATGATACAAGAATAATTAATAAATTATCATTTAACATAAAAGGGTATCACAACACATTCACATAGTCTAGTGTATGACTGTGACAAATCAAATTTGATAAAACAGTTCATATATTGATTACAAGGCTCTATTACTTGACCCAATTTGAATTTACATGGGTATTTACAACTTCCCTTGTGCCTATTACATTCCAACACACCATTTACAAATGTTGGTTTCAATGATAAGGTAGTAGACATCTATTATTTCTGCCTTTACCAGTCTAATCACAGTTAGCATAAAAAGAACACAAATAGTCTTGAAAATTTGATATTTTCAAATCCTCAAGACTTGATATAATTTCTAGATACTCATCAAATAGATCACAATAGACCCTTTTATGAACAAGTATCCATTTTATAATTATAACACATTTCCCATTTGGTAACTGCCACAAATCAGTCTTGTCAAAAAAATGCTATAATGGACACAAATGCTTATCGTTTCATCAAATATTAATGTGAAAGAGGTCCTAATACATTATATCAACCTTCTTCAACATTTTTTTCCATGAAAAAAAAAACTATTCCCAAACAAATCATCCATTTATGTTACTTTGGTTTTCTAAGGGTGGTACCTGAAATCTTTCTACAAGCAATTCATGAGGTATTTACGTCATTGTTTCTTCAAGCATCACTAGTTTAGCTAAAGTTATAGCAGCAAAATATCCATTTAAAGAGTCATGTCATCTATGACTAGATTTTATTCCTATCATCATCACTCATAAAAACCGTGTTTGTGGTGTTGCTGGATGTTTCCATCTACTGATGGTTCGATTCGGATATACACACATGAAATTTTTGCAAATGTTACAAAAATGATCAAATAATGTCAATTTGAGCTGATATTTTTTCTTCTAGGTCCAAGAATGATGCCAAAATCAGCTTATTGAGAATCTCACTAGTAAGCTTTAAGTGGTTTGAGTTGAGTTGTTCCTATGAGTTTTATGAAAATTATTGTGTTGCTAAAATTTCCCTTAAGCTCTGCTTATGAATACAATACTCTCTATACTAATTAAAAGTATTAACAAATACAATGTCTGAAAAAAAAAGAATCTATAAAAAGTGATTAAGTATATTTTAGTACAAATAGAAGATAAAAATT
The DNA here is from genome assembly GCA_018584345.1 of Thuja plicata. NCBI lineage: Eukaryota > Viridiplantae > Streptophyta > Pinopsida > Cupressales > Cupressaceae > Thuja > Thuja plicata. The sequence continues at coordinate 5,086,738 of MU224552.1, forward strand.
AAAATATAATTGTCAACCAAATTCTCACCTATGGATTTTGTCAACTTGTTCACCAAATGCTATAATAGAAAGAGTAGAGGTAAAGAAAATATAGGTAGTTGGAGCGAAAATCCTACACGGATGACAACATATTATATATGCATTTACATGGTATAAAAAGAGAGTCAAATTGAAATGAATATTTTTTTAAAATAATAATTTAATACTGTAACACATTTTTATATTTGTCTATCAATATATGTTCAACTACATGATATAATGATTGAACATGTGTTAGAATAGTGCGACCAAAAAGCAAGCCCCTGTTTGTGCATTGGCAATTGTGGGGACTGAAAACCTCACTTTATCAATCTAAAAAAAATTAAAGAGATATGTATGCACATGCATATTTTAGTTCACTATATTATTTTGTTATTTTATATTTATCTTTAGAAAGTTAAAATCTACATGAAGAAATTTTTAAATGATTTCTTTTTCAAATTTTTAGTCTTATTGTTTTTTTAATAACGTAAAGATTCAACACTGGCTAGTGTGGCACCATATCCAAACATGTAGGGCTCATCTATAGGTAAAATTGATATGATATTGTGTCATATGACTCATATCCAATCAAATTCTATCATATTATCAATATTCATATCTCATACCATGTATGGAGATATGTCTAATGAATATTAGAGTAATATTTCTGGCAACTCCACTGACTAATATTAAATTAAATTTTAATGGGTTAAAGAATATTCTAGGATTATCAAGGATGGTCGTAACTTTGATGATAGTTACAAGAATCCCTCTATAATCATTTATCAGCTTTCTGGCCTGATAATAAAACAAAAAACTAAGCTGATAATTGTTAACATGATTAAAATATCTTCCAACAATTGCTTTAGGTTTTGGAATTTCTCAAGACTGGTTTTAATAGTTATAGCTACAACATCTTGATGGTATACCTGCATTTAATATCATATACCAAGCATAAATAATGCACATAAAATCTAGATTTATTTTGGCACAAGATGAGTGACTACTGTCATGGTTGACAATCATGGCTCTACTCTTGCCAAAAGAAATTGCACGTGGACCACGTGAATGCATGCCCTGGTTTGTAATCCATTGAACCATATTCTCATTAAAGAAAACCTTCAAAAGTCCTTGAATCATTCTTGAGAACTTCATATTGTTAAGTTCCTTCAACCTCAATCCCATGAGGCCATGAATTTTGTAAAAAATTAAGGTGTCTTCTGTGTGTTTCCCTATTTTGTATATATATATGTATTAAGAGAATATAAGCGACTGAATTAATCAGGTTGGACATGTTTTCCACATTTAATGGAACAGTGTTGATACCTCTAGATGAAGCTTATATTTGGTATTTGGTGGACTAGTGTCAATACATTGTAAGGTGTTGCATGTTTTTACTATTCTTTCTTCAAGATCAATTCAAGATTCATTACTTGAACCATGGCTCAAAATAAATTTCAATTTTGACTAGAGGATATTCTGAGCCAGGTATGAAACAAGGAAAAATATTATCTTCTCCACAGTTCCCTCCTAGGGTGCTGGAAATTTAACTTAATATATCAATAGGAACAAACTAAAGTGATATATTCATGTTTTTATGACGACCTTAACATCAGGCATGCCTGAATGTTGCATAAAAAAAATTAGTGAAAATGGGTGGCATGGAAATATTTAACTTGTCCCTGCTTTTACACCCATAAATTTTAAGCTATAAAAATTTTGGCTCTAGACTTGGAATCATTTTATGAATCAAAATTTGAAAATTTATCTTTCACTGTGACATGGCTTCAGCGAGAAGCACTTAGTTTTCTAACATGGGAGGGAATTAAGAAGTAAACTGCTAAATAGATAAGGGCAGACTAACCTTAAAGTTAAGATAATTCCTCAAATAAATTTACCCAAGCCAAATGTAATGTACCCTCTGTAATGTCACCATTTAATTTTTACCCAAATTTCTACAATCTTTTTCCTCTGAATAATTTTGAGGAAGCTTTTGCATGTTCTAAGTTGTGAGAGGTTTCGGTTTGCAAAGTTTGATTTGTTTCTAAGTTTGGAATAGAGAGGATTTATGTTGTTTGTATGAATTATATGCAATGGAAAAATTGATCAAATATATAGCTTCTACCAATGCCATTATATCAAAGGGAGAGAGAAGAGATCGTTCATAAAACCCTCACCTTATTGCAAAAATATGTCTCAGTTACACAGGGAGCTGATGCTATCATTCTTAAAATATTGGGGCAGCAATATAAGACTAGGTAGTAATAATAATATAATTCTTTGACTTGTCTTTTATCCTTTCATTGGCTGAATCTGGATGAATATGTCACACATCAGCAACCTTAAATTATGTAGCAGGAATATTGCTTTGAAATCTGAGTCAAATTTCCATTTGTTCATGAAATTGCCCCAAGCTAGGGCTTTACCAGTGAGTGGATATATTATTAAAATTATAAATATTTATGTTGTCATCAGATGTTTATGCCATATTTATATTCTTATTTTTCCTTCTTCCCCCCTTGAAGTGATGTAGAAGTCTCTTAAATATCTTAGTCTAAGATTGAATGAGTGTGTCTCTTCCTTAGTATTGTCTCTTCCTCACATCCTTTGACTAAAGCGATTTTATTAATTGATTAACTATCACTTGTGAAGGGAAAAATAACTAAATCATTCCTTACTAGCTTCAACAATCTCATGAATCCAATGAAAAGGATATTCACATACCTACAATGGAAGTATTGGGTGCTCCAAAAAGGTAGACATACTAATCTGAGTTATAAATCCATAATCCTTAAAATTAATGAATATTTTCTCACATGTTGTAAGCTCTAAGAACAATTTGTATCCTTTTCCGCCTCTTCTATGGTGCATAACACTACTCTCTAGTGCGTAACATAATGAATAGAAATCTAACATTTTTTTTAAGTTATGCCCGTGGTTGTCCGAATTATGACAACCACGGGAATCGACTCTTTTTTTGTCAAAATTTTGACTAACACAGGCATGGATTTAAAAAAATCAAAATTTTCCTTTTATAATTTGACCAAGCAAAAGAAATATAATGCCCCATGGGAAATTGGGGTGAAATGTATTAGTGTCAACTTCTATGAGTAACTCAAATATTAGGGGGGAGGATGTAACACCTCTCTAACCTTAACATGATCTAATAGTCATTATTGTGTGTGTATTTTGTGGACCTGCAAGCTGCAACACAACACTTCAAATATGCCATTATATTAGTGAGAAAAACATGAAATATGAGAGTAAAAGCACATAGAAATCACTAAAATCGACATATTTCTCCCTTTCTAAGAAGATTTTGATAAATGCTATAATTTACCCTTAGATTATGCATAAATCAGTGACACATTCATGCTTAGAATGGAAGATTTAAGAGAGAATGCAAGCTAAATGCTCAAAAAAAGTTCATTTTAAGTACACCAAATGAAAGATTATGCAACTCTAAGAATATGGAGCTAAAATACATTAAGAAATTAGGACAGCATTAGTTTGCAAATGAAATTCTAAAATTAGGGGCAAATTGAGCTCAAAATTCATTCCCTTTATAGAATAATTTGAGGAATGAGAGATCAAGATTAAGTTTGTGAAGAGAGGTGGAGATTGAATCTTTGGTGATCCATGTGAGGTGATCCAAGTGATTTAACTCTCATTGGCTAATGGATTGACTTTCCATTTTGCAAGTGAGGAGTTATAATTAGAGAATTTATTAAATTCCTTTTAATTAATTACCTTATCCATGTATTTAATTATTTTGATTTAATAAAATAGACCAATGTAATTGATGTGAGGTAGTGATGAGATCAGTTTGATTTTTAGGAAATTAAATTGATTTAAATGAATTATGCCAATTAATTGAGGAATTGTCTGACATAATTAGGGGTATGATCACACTTAGGGAAAATAGGGTTTCCGGTCAAAGCATACCAAATTAGGATGGTTACATTTTCCCCTCTTTGAATTGATGTGCGACCAGTACATTGATTCAAAGAATGTTTGATGTTGACTTCAGAAAGTTTGAGAATTCTGCACTTGATTGAACGAAATGTTTGATGAGATCAGTCTCGCACTTGATTGAACTAAGAATGATAGTATCAAATTTGAACCTAATCAAACAAAGGTCAATAAACAAAGATCTAAAGATACCAACTCTGAACTTGATCAAATGAGAATTGATAATACTGACTCCAAACTTGATCGAACAAAGGTCAGTACGAAGCTGCTAGGAGCTCTGAGGTATCAATTTTGAACTTGATCAAATGAGAATTAATAATACTGACTCTGAACTTGATCAAACGAAGGTCATTACAAAGCTTCCAAGAGCTTAATAAAGATCTAGGAATATGTAGACATAGATATTCATCTTGTTAGCGCTAAAGCCTTCTATCCAAAAGTCCTGACTTGATCGAAAGAAACTGCCATGCCCCTAGTCTTTTGATGATGAAGTCATTTTTATGCTTTTTGAGCAATAAGTTGATTGATTTTAAGTGTGATCATGCCCCCTCAAGAACTAAAACAAAGGGAAAAATGATAAAATCCCTCTATAGAATGATATATCACTTGAACAGATCGAACTGAATCGAGAAAGAATCAATATAGAAGAAATGATGAAGCGAAGGTGTGTTAAGAGAAAATACAATTTTAACAAGTCAAATACCTTGAAAATGTAAGTTTTGAGTCTGATAAAATGATGTAAGACCAATATTTTGATGAATAATGTGCAATTTGATGATATAGAACCCGAAAAACTGATTGCGCAAAGCCTGCGAATCATTTTCGAAACATGTATAGCAATTTTGCATTTTTGGGAGACTGTCATAAAATGTGTATCATATTGTTGAAAACATCATCTGGGTGTTTTATTTCATTCCCAGTAGATCAAAGAAGAACAAAGTTGAATTTTGATAGTCCAGGAAGAGTTCTGGAGCTCCTAAATAGCTCAAAAAGGTCAATATATATCTCAAAATTCACTTATTACTCATTCATTTTCACTTTTATCCTTAGTAAATCCAAAGCTTTGTAGAGAAGATGGTGGTATCTATGGAGAAACATTGATTTGAGCTTGCACGTCGACATCAGTGCCCTACTGATTATGCACCTCCGATGAGTACATCAATACCTACCTTTTCATCCTTCCTGTTTTGATTTTTGCCAAATTTTGCAGTAGCTATTAAGCTTTTAATTCTAAATCACACCTCATGTCCTGGGTCACGTCCAGTCCATCCTGTATCACATCTTATTTTTGCACAAAATCCTAGATTGCACCTTGTCCATTTAGGATCGCATCCTATTTTTATGTTTTGTATTTCATGTTGTAGAATTATGTCAACCTTTGAATTTCATCGCGTCCTATGAAAACATGATCGCACCCCGCATCCCACGTCGCATCCTGTCATAACAGGATCACTTCTTGGGTTCCTCACTATGTCTGATAAATCTTTCATTGCATCTAGTATTTAGGATCGCACCCCTTAAAAACATAGTCATTTTCAGTTTAGGAGTTAGGTTTTTCTATTTTTGACTGTCTTTCTCTTTTTGAAGGCCAAAAAGACTTAACTAATAGCTTTTCTGTGTAGTTTCCTTAGCTAGAATACTGATTTGAATCTATACTTATGTGCATTTGACGGATTGACTTTGAGGTAGTATTCTTTCGAGGACCTCATCTAGGATGAGTCCTTTCTTTATCTAGGTCCTTGACAACTACTAAGCTATAGATCATAGCACATCTCGGATTGATGTCGCTCATAGATTTACCTGACATTAGAGTAAATTAAGGGTTGTTGACTTCTCTTGTTGAGAGATGGCATTCAGAGCACAACACCTTTCATCTCCCAACTATTTAGATGACCGTCACACCCGAGGATGTGTGGCACATTATGCGGATTCCATTTATGGGTCAAGAGGTTCAATTTGAGTCACACTCTGTGATAGAGATTGCGTTTGCACGGAGGTATTTTTCATATCAGACTATAGTCTATAGATATTTGACATGGGAATACATGTGTAATCACTATGATCTTTTACCTATGTATCTTGCTAGGCTGATTGGAGGTATCCTCATTTCTGACAGAGGTCAGCATGGATTCATGTGCGGTTAGTTGACACCTTAGAGAAGATGGTCATCTCATCACGCAGATTTGGCTGGGGAATCTGTATATTAGCCCACATGTACTAAGAGTTACATTAGATAGTTTATGAGTACCCCCACAGTATGACAGTAGGGATTCTGATATTGCAGATCTGGGCCTGGGAGCACATCCCAGTTACACGGTCGATTGTAGATAGACAAAGAGCACTAGAGCACCCATATGTGTATATGTATTCAGGATTCATCTAGAAGCCCCATCTAGGTAAGCTAGAGTACTGGTGTTTCATCTAGATGATATCACAGTGGTCATATGGATGCCATAATTGGATTGTGAGGAGTGGACTTCAGATAGGCATCAAATGCCTTTCTTTTTCCAGAGTACATATTTGATCGGTCGGACTTGATACATTATTGAGTGGTTTCTTGTTACTTGTGTGCTACAATAGTATGGCCTTATACATGGCAGGTCATAGGATTTAAAAACATATGCACGCATTCAGGATGAGGAGCCTCTTTGGGGGGCTCAATTAGTATATGAGACTACATATCTAGAGATCAGTCAGATGGTCGTAGTTGGGTGGGATTATCTCAGAGATGTTGCAGATGTTGGGTGCACAAATGGATATCTTGCACATTTGTTACAGTATCCCTTTCCTCGGTTCATAGCTCTTGATGAGATAGCTCCTCACATAGAGGATGACTTAGATTATGATCTGGCAGATGATAGACCCGTGAGAGCCAGAGGTGGAGCCCAGAGGGATAGGAGAGGTGGGGGTGAGAGAGATGGAGTGAGAGATGGTGGACACCCTCCTCCAAATAGAGTTCATGGACATGGATGAGATGATCATGGAGATGATGGAGATGATAGGGGTGGTGGCGGAGTGGGTGGTGGAGTTGGTGGAAGAAGAGAGGGTGCCAGTGGCAAACGGACTCAATTCAGGTTTGTGCCTCCACAGATAGATCCATGTCCTTTACTGACTAGAGAGCAGCAGTGACTGCAGTAGAGGCCATCATGATAGGTGCCAAGTGGAGGAGGTGAACCTCCTAGATAGGATCCTCCCAGAGATGTAGGAAGTGATTCTGGTAGAGACATAGATGCCTTATCATAGTGTCAAAGAGAGTGTGAGAAACTTAGATCTTAGATCACTACATTGGATACCTTGTTGGAAGATAGGGATAGACAGTTAGAGGTCATGAGATCTGAGAGAGATTTCCATGCCCGCATAGCTACTCATCAGTGCCAGAGAGATGCATCTTATTTTGCATTATATTGTGCGGCAGTTCTACAGGCATAAAGAGCTCCTCTTTATTCCATAGTTGCACAGTAGTCAGAGGGAGTGATGCCTCTAATAGCTCATCATGCTAGAGATGATGCACCACCTTCTCCTCCTCCTCTAGATCAGGGAGAGGGTGGCAATCAAAACTGATATTGTACTTTTGATACTTGAGAGATTTTGTATATTGATCCTTCTAAGATCATCCATTGTATTGCAGACTTTTGATACTTGTATATTTGTTTCATCATGATCATACTGATACTCTTTATTGTAGACAGTTCCACATTTTTTATATGTTCCATTCACTAATATATATATGAGATAGTTGTTTCTGATTCTAATATGTTCATGAGTTCTCTTTCTTGATAAATGTTTAGATTGATGCACATGTGATTATGTACTTGGTCTTTTGATAAGTTATAATAGATTCGTGTGATGAAATCATTTATGCTCCTTGATTTATTACTAATATATAAATGTGTTTAGATGATTCTAGATGAATATGTAAATGTATGTTTTTGAGATTTTCTTTATGCAAATATATGCATGGATGCACTTACTATGTAAAAGAAATGAAATTCTTGAATGCTTTATTTTTGTATTTTCTCTCTCATTTATGAATGCAATATGTATGCCATGGATATGCAATGACATTAATATCAGTAATATAGATAAAGTAGTTAACTTGGATTTTGGATGAACTAGGAAATCATTTTGAGCTCAATTCCTTATGTTGTTCTAAAAAATGAATCATGCAATCTTTAAATGCATCTACATGCAAACTCTTAGGACTTTCACTGATCTGTATACATTGTAGCATTTTAATCATCATTGGGCATTTTTGTAACAGACATCATCTGATAGTACAATTGTCACTAATACCCACAAGGTATCATGAAAGTACAAATACTATGTGTATTGGATTCAATGTCAAAAATAAACCTAAGTGTCAAGGCATAGAGGCCAAGATGAATTATCAGTTATCTCCTTTTTCTTTTAAGAATCATGTTCTGTTTGTGTGTAATGTAAGATATGTAACCCACAATGACCTTCAATATTCATATCCTTGGGTACATAATGTGTCATACACCTTACTTAGAATATGATTTAGAAACAGACAAGGAATTTGGTTCAACCTCACCGTAGTTTACACATAACAAAGATCAAGATATATGTGGCTATCCACTCATGTTGGTAGCTCTTACCATAAACATCCAAGTTAGGTAAAATTTATAGGATCATTGAAATACTCACCACACGTAGAAAACCAAGAAAATATTATGCCCCCTGTCCTTGTGACTCTTTGTCATTGAATAGACATCATGGAGTAACTCAGAAGACATAACAATCACCAATTGATAATCAATCAAAGAAAATTCATAACTGCTCACATGCCCCTAGTTTGAAACATCATTGGGACATAAAAGAGTCCTAATAAAACCAAGATCAATCTATATGTGTATAATTAGTATTGAGAAATATCGTTGATTCATTTTTCAAGCAGAGTAGAGAATCATCAATCAGAACTTGAAATCATGCAATATGTGTTTATGTCTGAGTATATGAGATTAATTGTGTTAGCAATTGCAATCCAATGTAGTGTTTAGGAACACAATTTGATTTAAAGTGTTGAGAAACACTAGTATGATGTATGTTACAAGTAGGTGGTGTTGAAGAAACACCCTTTTTTGTGATAGTGATGTTTTGATTTAAGTATTGAGAAATACTATTTTGTAGATGAAAACCATCCTAGACAGGAAATTAGGACAACCTAGCATATGTAGACCGAACATGTTAGCAAAGATGCCCCAGTGCAGAATGACCATGCCTAAGACACAAATGTAGACAAATCCCAGGCAAGGGTAGGACATTTGTAAGGAATCAGAGTCAACCAATAGCACAAGCATGATCATGAGGGATTAGTGTTAGTAGTGCATTAATAGATGGAGCATAGAGTACAAGTGACGCTTGTTTGCCAGGGTTTTACCACTCGGCAAAGCTTTTTATTTTTGCTACCAAGATACCTGTTTGCCAGGTTTTTGCCAAGGCACTTTTCTCTTTTTCAATTTTTTTTCTTTTTTTCTTTTTTTTTTGTTAGTATAAAGGCACCTATTTTGAAATTTTTCACCAAGGGTACCTTTTTCAGGACTTTTTCCACTATTTTTGGATTTCTTTAGGATCAATTTTCTAATTTTTTTGGTATTTTCTGAGAAGTATTTCTACTGCATGGGCTCTGTCAGATAGATGTTTAGCATAGAACCACTTCAAGTGTATATTATTGATGGGGTCAAGAAGAACATATCCCTTAGGTGTAGCTAATTGATAAGCTTCAGACCCAAAATTTGCAGTAATAACAAAAGGCCCCAACCAGTTGGGTTCAAACTTGCCTTTTTGTTCTCTATCTGGATGGTTTTTAGGATTCTCTCTGAGAATGAGATCCCCACTTGAAATTTTCATGCTTTTACCTTCTTATTGTACCCTTTTGACATTCTTTTTTGGTAAACTTTGAGATGATAGAATGCTTGTTGCTTGTTATCATCTAGTAGTTCTAGTGCATGGAACCTATCAATGTCGTATTGTTCATCTATTACAAGACCTTGGAGAGATACTCACAAAGATGGAATTTCTACTTCAATGGGTAGTGTTGCTTCTGTGCCATAGACCAGAGAAAATGCTATGGCTCCTGTTGGTGTTTTGATACTTTTTCTGTAGGCCCATAGTGTTAGATTTAGTTGTAAATGCTAGTCTCTTCCAGACTTACTCATAGTTCTATGTAATATTTCTAAAATGTTCTTGTTTGAAGCCTCAGCCCATCCATTACCTTGAGGATAATATATTTAAGAATAATGCTAAGTGATATGAAACTGTATACAAAGGTGCTCAATATCTTGGTTTTTGAACTGACCCCCATTGTTTGTCACAATAGAAGAGGGTATCCCATACCTACAAATGATGTAGTTCAAGATGAACATAACAACTTGTTTTCCAGTGGCTTTGATTAGCAGCACGGCCTTGACCCACTTAGTGAAATACTCAATGGTCATAATGATGTACTTGTGTCCACTTGAATAATTAGGATAGATCTGTCCAACAAGATTAAAGGCCCATTGTTGAAATGGCCAATGTGTTACAAAAGGTATGAGTTCTCTGGCTGGAGCATGGATAAGGTTTCCATGTGTTTGAGATTTGTGACATGTTTCATAAAATTGCAAAACATCTTTTTCCATTATAGGCCAATAGTAGCCAACTCTTAATAGTTTCTTAGCCACTGAAAAGGTATTCGAGTGTGATCCACATACACCTTCATGAACCTCTTTTAATGTGTGGTCATACTTTTCTTGTTCTAAACACCTAAGAAGTGTACCATCAAGACCTCATCTATATAATTTAGTAGTGATGAGGACATAACATGATGTTGTCCTAATTAAAGCTTATTTTTCATTCCTAGATAGGCCATTAGGTAAGGTTTGATTAGTAAGATAAGCAATTATTTTTGCATATCAGGATTGGTCTTGGGAATTTAAAGAACAAATCACTTGGGATTCAGGTGTATCAAAGTTTGGAAAGGATAATTCTTCCACCAAGAATTCATAGTGGAATTGGTATTCGTCCAGTTGTAACATGGATGCTAGAATAGCCATAGCATCTACAGCTTTGTTTTCCATTCTTCGTATTTGTTAGAATGTGATGAAGACAAAGTATTTTTTTAAATCTTCTACCAGTTGTTTGTAAGGAATCAATTTCTCATCTTTTGTCTGATAATATCCATTTACTTGGTTGATAATGAGATGAGAATCACCATACACGTGTAACTCTATAATTTTCCATTCTATAGCAAGCTTAAGTCCATTTACCAATGCTTCATATTTTAAGATGTTATTTGTGCATGGAAACCTCAATTTATATGCCTTGGGTATCTTGTAGCCTTGAGGAGTGATAAATAGTACCCATGCTCCAGATCCTTGTTGTGTGAAAGAACAATCAAAATACAGCTTCCACAGATATTCAGTTAAGTGTATGATTGTCTCATCTGGAAATTCAATTATCAAAGTTGCATCATCGTGCAATGGTGAATCATCTAGTTGATCTGCTAGGACTTGTCCCTTGATATCTCTTCTGTCTACATACTCAATATCAAATTCACCTAGAATCAAGACCCATTTTTCTAGTGTTCGTGTCAATGTTGTTTTACTCAAGAGATATTTGAGAGGATCTATTTTTGCAATAAGTTTAACTGTATGCGAGAGCATGTAATGTCTCAACTTCTGCGATGCAAAAACAATCGCTAAGCAATATTTTTCAATTATATTATAGTTGAGTTCATAAGACACCAAGGTCCTTCTGATATAATAGATTTCTCTTTCCCTTTTATTTTCATCCTCTTGTGTTAGCAATACTCCAAGTGATGTAGTCGTAACTGAGATATAGTGTAGTAATGGTTTTCCATGAATAGGCGCCATAAGAATGGGAGGAGTAGCCAAGTAATCTTTAAATTCTTTGAAATTGTTTTCAAAATTCTCATCCCATTCAAAAGTAACACCTTTGTGTAGCATTTTTGTGAAATGTTGTGCGCTATCTGCTAGTTGGGACATAAATCTCCTGATGGACTTATGTCTTCCTTGAAGTGTCCTCATTTGCCTTTTCAGGGTCCACCTCAATTCCTTTAGCTGATAAAATAAACCCTAAGAGTTTTCCTAATTGGACTCCAAATGCACATTTCTTTGGATTAAGCCTTAGTTGAAATTGCTTCATGCGATCTATTATCTTTCTCAAGTCTTTAATGTGAGTTGTTCTTATTTTTGACTTGGCTAATGTATCGTCTGCATACTCCTCCATGTTTCTTTGTATCATATCGTGGAAGATTGTTTTCATAGCTCTTTGGTATGTAGTGCCAACATTCTTTATCCCAAATGGCATGATGTTCCAAGAAAATGTTCCTCGTGCGTATGTAAATGTTATCTTTTCTTGGTCCTCAGGAGAAATCTTAATTTTTTATAGCCCAAGAATCCATCCATAAGAAAATACATTTGATAGCCTGTTGTGAGATCTATAAGCATATCAATATTTGGCAATGGGAAATCATCTTTAGGAAAATATTTGTTTAAGTCCCTATAGTCTGTACAAATCATGATAGATTTATCTATTTTAGAAATTGGTACCACATTAGAAATCCATCCTGCATAAGCGATTACTCTTATGAATCCAGCTTTTAATAGTTTTTCCAGCTCTGCTTTAACCAATAATGCCACATGTGGATCCATCTTTATTAGTTTTTGTTTCACGAATTTAATTCCAGGAGTTATAGAAAAGTGATGCCTTATTAACTCAAGATCGAGTCCAGGTATATCAGTATAATACCCTCCAAATTTGATCTTCTTCTCTTTTAGGAATTTAGTGAACTGTATCTTTTCTTCTTCTGATAAGGATTGTGTCAGGTGAACAAATTGATGAGCTTTTGTTGTTCCCAAGTTAACTGGTTGTGTTGGTTCTATCAAAACTGAAGATCTTTCTTGAAAGTGCTCAGGGAGGATATCAAGAATCTCAACTTTTGGTGCCTTTGAGAGGTTTTCACCATCAGATACATCTTTTATTTTTACTTTTTTAGAATCTGATACTGCCACAATGTGGTTTTCACCATCATTTCTTTCCTTCTTTTTATTTTTCAATTTGTGAATAAGAAACTTGACATCCGCCTCTCGATAAACCATAACTGATTGAATGTTTGAAGATGTTAAGTTCATGGTCACTGAAATGAAGAAAGATAATGCAAGACATTAAATCAGTTAATGGATTGTATTGTCATTGATTTCAACTTGATATAATGTGATTGGCTATATACAAAGTGTCAAAGACTTCAAAGAACCAGAAAGATTAAGGTTATGCTTTTAGTAATGCATAAAAGTTCATTATTCACAAAGTGACAATAGACACTGATGGATAGTGCACACCAACGAATAGAGAACCCCGAGAGGAAAGTTGCAGTGATACCCAAGAAAGAAACCCAAGAAGAATTACCGATGAGCACAATCACAAGCATTACCAATGGATACAATTTCACATTGTTACCCGACGGACAGGCAACCCCGGTGGAGATGCCCAAGGAGAACTGAAGTGTTGGCCAAGTTAACAAAGAGTTAAACATTGAAAAGGACTGAAGTTCAGAAATGACAAAAGACTTAGCTAGAAAGAGCTAAAGAAGGAGTTAACTAGTTGTTAATATTGTTTTCATCGACAAGTTAGAAGCTAGAGATAAGAGAGAGTTTTAAATCATTTTTATCACAGTTGTCAAGAAGATATCTACGAGATAAAACTAAAGTAAAGTTTTAAAGGAAGATTGGATAGAATTGTAGATCACACCAAGAACAAGAAAGTCAAGAACTCTGAAATGGTGAAATTATGTCTATAAAGAGAAAATATAATTAATTATGAATAATGGGAGTGAATAGAGAAGAGGATGTTGAAGAGAAACTGGTGAAGAAAGACCAATCAGACCTGATCAATCAAGCTGAAGAACAAAGCTAATTCTATGGACATAAAGCAATAGAGCACACCATCACCGAGAAGAAAGAAGTGGAGCAAAGGTACTAAAAAGATACATTGATCAAAAAAGTATTATGAGCTTACAATAGATCTAAAAAGATGCAAGTCTATAGTTGTATATGTGAACAGATCATTAACTATTTCAATTTAACCATTGGATTAGAAAGTATCTTAACCGATCAGGACTTAACAATCCTTTATATATTGAGATACATCCTAAGGAGTATCAAAAGGTTTGGTCATGAAGATAGCATAGAGATGTCAGATACCAATTGACAAACTACATTGGGTTTGGTTATAAAGGTAGCATAGAGATGTCATATATCAAGTGACAAACTATTCTATTTAAATCCTTTAACAAGGTCACACCTAAAAGTGTGTTTGTAACCTTTAACAGGGTTGGCTCTTCACCGAGCTCTCTTTAGAAGAGTGAAAATTTTGGGTTATCAATCCCAAGTGGTTTTTCTCTTAACAAGGTTTCAATGTTAAAAATTTATGTGTCAATGTGTTTATAAGTCATTACTTTAGTGTTTTTCATTACACATAACTAAATCTATATTGATCGGTATACACTAAGTAATTCACTATATTTTGGTAAATGAAAGACTTCTAATTGGTAGATAGTTTGAGTAAGGTTTAATAGTAAATTCCGAGCAGTGGTTATTTTTTGAGATTATTTCAAAGGCATTCATCTTGTAGGACTAAAGATAACTAGAGGCTTATAATTATGGTAATAAGTTTTTGGGTTAAGTTATTGGTATATTTTTTAGGCCATTGATTCACCCCCCNTCCCCCCCCCCCCCCCCCCCACCCCCCTCTCAGTTATTCTAACAATTGGTATCAGAGCTTGTGTGCTTAGAAAGGGAGTTTAACAGCTCAAGCAAAAGATCACAAGATGAGAAAATGAGATGTGCCCAAGTTGAACAAAGAAAACTTTGCATCATGGAAAAGCAGAATAAGACTCCACCTATCAGTTATTGGTAATGATGTTACTCAACACCTAGATACTAAATATGCACTGCCTACAGGACCTCACACACTTGAGAAATTGAGAGAAAAGCATGAGCACAATTGCATGATGATAGATCTTGCTTCCTCACTCTCCGATGTTGAGTTTGAAGATGTCAAAACCTGCACCTCTGCAAAGCAAATGTGGGACAAATTGAAGCTGGTACGTGGAGGATATGATAATGTACTAAGAGTTAAGGAAGAAATCCTAAGAGGGAGGTTTGATGACCTAAGGATGAAAGAAGGAGAAAATATCACTCAGTACAGCTGCAGAATCAAAGAGGTAGTCAATGTTATCCGAGGAGTTGGAGGTGTACTTGAAGAAGAGACAGTAGTAAGTAAAATCCTAAGAACCTTACTGCTTGTATATGCTATTAGAGTATCTTCTATACAAGAAATGAGATCAGTTGCAAACAATAATGTTGCTCTAGATAGTCTGATTGGTAGACTGATTTCATTTCAGATGAATAACTTTGATAACAGTGTCTTACCATCTATAGATTATGCATTCAAATCTTCTTTGAAAATAAGTAAGTCAAGTCATAAACACACTATGAGGAATGATAGTGATAGTGATAGTGATGACCAAGGACTTGATGAGATTGAAGCACTAATGGAAAGAAGATTTTAGAGAGGAAAAGGTAGATACAAAGGTAAATTACCACTTGTATGTTTTAATTGTAAAGAGATTGGACACTTTGTTGCAAGATGTCCTAACAATAGAAAATATGGTAGAAGTAATGATAGAACATATAAAAAGGATTTTGATAGAGGTGATGATCGAGATCACCAAAGAAACTAGCAATCTGATAGAATATGTACCCGAGACTAAAAGGACAAAGGGAAGAAAGCTTGTTACCTGGCTAAGAATAGAGTTGGAGACACTGACACCAAATCTGATGAAGACATTGAGATAGTATTTGTAGCCGTGAAGGATGATTCTGATGAAGAAGAAAGGTATGTAGAGGCTACACTCATATCTAAGGTTAGAAAGAATGATATCTAGATTATAGATTGTGATTGAACTCAGCACATGACCGGTGATAAACAAAAGTTTAAAACTTTTGAGTACTATAATGGTGGATCAGTAAGAATGGGTAATGACACACCTTGTCCAATTGAAGGTAAAGGAACAATAATGTTGAATAACCTGATCAAATGTGAAAATTCATACTAGGTAAAAGGACTTAATTATAATTTATTGAGTGTTTCACAACTGAATAACATAGGTCACCAAGTAGCATTTGAGAATAAGAAGGAAAAGATCTTCAATGAATCGGGAAGGTTGATCAAAACTGGTGAACAGACAAAATGTAACCTTTTCTATCTTGATGATATTAACACCACTTGTTTAATGGCTAGAAACAAAGACATATGGTTGGGGCATAAGATATTATGTCAAGTGAATTTCGACAACATGATAAAGATAAGAAATAAAAGGAAAGTAAGAGGCTTACCGAGCATGTCAAAGCCAGACCACATCATGTGTAAGAATTCTCAAAAAGGTAAAATGACAAAGTCTAGTTTCAAGAGAAAATCCCATACATCTAATGCAATTTTAGAATTATTCCATACTAATCTATGTGGACCCATGAGGACAAAGAGTTACTATGGTGATAGATATTTCATTCTCTTTGTAGATGATTATTCTAGAATGATGATAGTTATGTTCTTAAAAGAAAAATCCGAAGCATTCAAGATGTTTAAATGGTATAAACCTATGGTAGAAAAACAAGGTGGTAAGGAATTAAAATGCTCAAGATCGTATAGAGGAGGGTAATTTATTTCAAAAGAATTCACTAACTTTTTCAATGAGCATGGAATTAAAAGACAGGTTTCTACACCAAGAACACCACAACAAAATGGGATTGCTAAAAGGAGAAATAGATCCATTGTTGATTGTGTAATAACACTAATGATTGATAAAAGCATCACTCAAACATTCTAGAGGGAAGTTGTCAGTATTGTTGTCTACACATTGAATAGAGTATAATTGAAGAAAGACACCAAAAAGACACCCTATGAGCTATGGTATGGCTACACACCCAATGTAAGTTACTTTAGAATTTTTGGTAGTTAATGTTATATTTTGAAAGATGATAGAAATGGAAATCTTGACTCCAAAAGTGAAGAAGGTATCTTCCTAGGGTATTCCACCAAGAGCAAGGCTTATAAATGTCTTAACAAGTCCTCTAACAAGATCATTGAAAGTGAAAATGTTAGAATAGATGAATATGCAGAGAAAAATGATGATGAAAGAAAAAAGAAGAATACAATAGGTTTGTTTACACTAAAGAATCTAACACTCTACCCAAGAAATAGTGTATCACCCCTGAACAACAGAACATTGCACCCAAGCATCAGCCTACAATTACCGAAAATTAGGAAAATACTCAAAATGATGTTCCAAGTGATGGAAATCAGAATGAAGGTCCAGATGATCAAAATGATGGACAAAGAGCTAAACCAAAACTTGCCAAATATCTTAGAAGACATCATCCATAGAATCTGATCACAGGAGACAAGAAGGCTGGAATGAGAACAAGAAGTAAGTCACTAAACACTAGATGTTTAATTTATGATTTTGAGCCTAAATCTGTTAGTATTGCACTTGAAAATGAAGAATGGGTTAGTTCAATGAAAGAGGAAATATAATAGATTGACGAGAATAAGACATGGACATTAGTACCGAGACCAGATGACAAGAATGTCATCGGTACCAAATGGATATTCAGAAATAAGTTGAATGAGAATGGAGAAGTCACTAGAAACAAAGCAAGGTTAGTATGCAAGGGGTATGCACAAGAAGAAGGTATTGATTATGGAGAAACCTTTGGACCCATTTCTAGACTAGAAGGATTTAGAATTTTACATGCTTATGCCGCATTCAAGGGATTCAAGGTATACTAGATGGATGTCAAATATGAATTCCTAAATAGAATACTAGAAGAAGAGGTATACATTGAACAACCAGAAGGGTTTGTTGATCCAGATTGGAGGAACATGGTATGTAGACTACATAAAGCCTTGTATGAATTGAAACAAGCACCTAGAGCCTAGTATGAAATACTTCACTCCTATCTCATAAGCATTAGATTCGTAAGAACAAGTGAAAATATTAATATGTATTTAAAAGAAGATACTGATGATAACATTCTGATTGTTGAAATATTTGTTGATGATATCATATTTGGGGGTAATGATATGTTATGTAAATATTTTTCTAATGAAATGAGCAAAGAGTTTGAAATGTCTATGTTTGGGGAGATAAAATTCTTTCTTGGTCTACAGATTCTTCAACAAGATGCAGGCATATATATATCACTCAATCCAAATACATTAAGGAAGTGCTAAAGATATTCAAAATGGAATATTCCAAGCCAATTGGAACACCTATGGCAACCCGATGTAAGCTAACAAAAGAAGACAAATAAAATGAGGTAAATCAAACCCTATATATATTAATGATTGGAAAGTTGATGTATGTTGTTCATACAAGACCAGATATAGCACATGCAGTTGGAATAGTTGCAAGATTCTCTTCTAATACCAAAGAATCACACATGACTAATGTCAAGAGAATTATAAGATATCTAAAGAACACCTATGGCTTATGGTATAACTAAAAGGGAAAATTTGAGCTTCAAGTTTATACATATGTTGATTGGGCTGGAAACCTAGATAACAGGAAGAGCACAACTAGAGGATCATTCTTCATGCGTGACAGACTTGTCACATGGATCAGCAAGAAGCAAGGATGCATCTCACAGTCTACTGTAGAAGCAGAATATGTGGCTGGTGCTGCAAATTGCTCAAATATTGCATGGATCAAAAAATTACTGGAAGGTATGAATATGAAGATTCTTGAACTAGTGATTATCTATTGTGATAATACCAGTGCAATAAACATTTCAAAGAATCTAGTCATGCATGCTAAGACTAAGCATATTGCAATAAAGTATCATTACTTAAGAGAACAAGTGAAAGCAAAAGAAGTAATATTGGAATATGTTCAATCAAAGGAATAATTAGCTAACATATTCACAAAGCCATTGCCTAAAGATACATTTGAGTACCTGAGAAAAAGCCTAGGGGTCCAACCCTTGTCTATTAGTCAGTAAGATGACTAGGAGACTGTATCAGCCTATACACAAATCAGAAGATCATTCATGTTGATGCAAGTAAAGAAATGGAATGCAAAGAAACATTTGTACACAGCTAGGTACTTATCTACACCGAACACCAGAGATAATTTTGGCTAATACAGAGCTGTGTTTTTTATGGAAAGGAAATTCAAGGAATATATTAAGAGAAAAGAGGAAATGACTTTGGCATTGTCAAAGTGAGAGAGATTCGAAGGAAGAGATGTAACTTGTAAGAGAGAATATCTAGATAAGGGAGAGATTACATATGAAATATCCATCCTATCCAAAGGGAGAGAGATTCTAAGGGAGAGAATATCTAGAGAGAGAATATCTAGATAGGAGAGAGATTACATATAAAATATCCATCGTGAGGGAGAGAATTCATACAAAGGGAGAGATTATTGTCAAAGGGAAAAGAGATTATCAAGGAGAGGAACAGTCAAGGGAGAGTCAACATCAAAGAATGGATTCTACAACACAGGGAGAGACAGAAGTTGCTACATCTATCCAGTGAAGGGATTGAAGATTGAAAAGTACTCTGCAAGAAACAAATCTAAGCTATATGAGCTTACCGAGAGCCAGACACTTGTATTGGTTATAGAACAATAAGTTTGGTAATTTGATGAACTACAACTGATATATTTCACATTGTATTAGTAATAATATAGTATGATAATGTAGTGTGTTGCCATCAATGCCAAAGGGAGAGATTGATGAGCCATAATTGATTGAATTTTTGAAGATGTTAAGTTGATGATCACCAAAATGAAGAAAGATAATGCAAGACATTAAATCAGTTAATGGATTGTATTTTCATTGACGTCAACTTGATATAATATGATTTTCTATATACAAAGTGTCAAAGACTTCAAAGAACCAAAAAGATTAAGGTTATGCTTTCAGTAATGCATAAAAGTTTAGTATTCACAAAGTGACAACAGACACTGATGGATAGTGAATATCAATAGATAGATAACCCCGAGAGGAAAGTCATAATGATGCCCGAGAAAGAAACCCAAGAATAATTACTGACAAGCAAAATCACAAGCATTACCAATTAATAGAATTTCATAGTGTTACCCGATGGACAGAAAAGCTTGATGGAGATCCCCAAGGAGAACTAAAGTGTTGACCGAGCTAACAAAGAGTTAAACACCAAAAAGAACTGAAGTTCAGAAATGACAAAAGACTTAGCTGGCAAGAGATAAAGAAGGATTTAACTAGTTGTCAATATTATTTTCATCAACAAGTTAGAATCCAAAGATAAGAGAGATTTTTAAAGAAGTTTTATTACAATTGTCAAGAAGATATCTATGAGATAAAACTGAAGTAAAGTTTTAAAGAAAGATTGGCTCGAATTATGGATCACGCCAAGAACAAGAAAGTCAAGAACTTTGAAACGGTGAAATTATGTCTATAAAGAGACAAGCTAATTCATTATGAATTAGGGGAGTGAATAGAGAAGAGGATGTTGAAGAGAAATTTATGAAGAAAGACTTCAATTAGACCTTATCAATAAAGGTGAAGAACAGAGCTAATTTTGTGGACACCAAGCAACGGAGCATAGCATCACCGAGAAGAAAGAAGTGGAGCAAAGGTACTGAAAAGATACATTGATCAGAAAAGTATTATGAGCTTACAATAGATCTGAAAATATGCAAGTCTATAGTTGTATATGTGAACAGATCATTTACTATTTCATTTTAACCATTGGATCATAAAGTCTCTTAACCGAGCAGGACTTAACAATCCTTTATATATTGAGATAGATTGTAAGGAGTATCAAAAGGTTTGGTCATGAAGATGGCATAGATATTCCAAATACCAATTGACAAAGTACATTGGGTTTGGTCATAAAGGTAGCATAGAGATGCCAAATATCAAATGAAAGATTGCGAATCGGTAGACAGTAAGAATAATGTTTAACAGTGAATTCTGAGAAGTAGTTATTTGTTGAGATTATTTCAAAGGCATTCATCTTGTAGGAATAAAGATAACTAGAGACTTATAATTATGGTAATAAGTTTTTTGGTTAATTTATTAAAATATTTTTGAGGCCATTGATTCACACCCCCCTCCTCCCCGCTCAGCTATTCTAACACCTCTGACATGTTCACACTCCTTGCATTGGTGGAAGAAGGATAGGGTTCACAAGCATTTAGATAATAGGCCAAAGTGTAGTCATTGGGAAACTTCATGATAGAAGTAGGGTCTAAATTGGTCCAATCAATCATGTCAGGGTTTACCAAGAATAATGATTTAGAGTTTGGTAAGGATAGCATCGTGTCAGCATCAAGACTATTAACTGACAAGACATGTTCCGTTAAGTTATCTTCTACAACATTTAGATCATTAAGAGTCAAATCATCATTATTAGGGTCATTGTTAGTGTATAGTCAGAAAATGGAAGCACTTCCATTGTAAACATGTTTAGCCTTCCGAGTAAGTGATTTGGGGTCATGACAAGCATCTTTAATGGGTTCCTGATCTTGACATGGCTTCCCCCCTATTCTGTCCCTCTTTCCACTCCTGTTTAGCCTGATTTCTGCATTCTGAACTGCAGACTGGTGATTCTGGGCTTCAGGGTCAGGGTCAACCTTTTAGGTCTATGTCGACATATTCAACCTTGACCCTGACCTAGGTCAACATTGACCTTGACCTTGACCCAGGGTTCAGATCTCGGGGTCTCATAGTTTTTGGAGGTCAGCCTTTGCAAAAAGTTTTTCCCGCTTCTGGGTTGGCTGTTTCAGGTTCTAAAGCATTGATTCCTAAATTATATTTAATATGGGTCCTCTCCTAGGAGTAAAAGATTTAATTGGAATTTAATCCTCCTATGTAGGCCTCCTTAGAAGATTGTGCCCTAATTCCATATAAAAGGGAGCCTTCTCCTCTCATTTTCTCTAACCATCATCAAGCAAACGAAGTCTTCTAATCATGATCAAGCATCCTTAAAATATCATCAAGATCAATTAAAGAAAGCTAAGGAGTAATATTTCAAGAAATAATTCATCCATTCAAGCATCTATTTTCATGAAGGAGATCCATTGGAGGCCATTGAAGGATTGAAGCTACATGGTGCCCTTTTGGTGATCTCTCCATCCACCTTCTTCCAAGCCTATTTCAAATTCAAGAACCCATTCAAGACTTGGTGTTGGAGATCCACAAGAAAAATATTGAAGACATCCTACCTTTCTACATTCCACATTTTGAGGTGCACTTGTGGATTCAAGGATTCGAATCCGCCACAAGGACTTCTTCAAGCAAGGTGAATTTATGCATTTACTTTGTCCATTTTTGCAAATTTCAATTACATATATTTGAGGTTAATTCCAAAACTAGGGTTTGACCAAGGAAAAACCCTACTCATAACAAAAATTCCTCTTTTTATTGTAGGTACAAGTTTAGAACAGTTGATTTGAGACCAGATCAGGATACCCTTTTCGGCTTTCTTTCAGACGGCGCGAACAGATTTTTTGTCAGACCTGTGCAAGTCAGAGTCGACATTATTGGGTCAGGGTTGACATTTGTGGGTCAAGGTTGACCTTTTTCATAAGATGACATCGAAATAGAAAAATATTTTTGGGTTTTGTTCGTCTCTGCATTCCAATTTGGGATCAACTGTTAATTTTTCCAGAAACAGTCTACAGACCTCAGAAAATAGCATTCTTTGATCTGCAATATTTCAAGGTTAGTGTATTTCTCCTATTTCTTTAATTACTGTCATATATCATTTCTATACATATAATTAACATAATTTAAGGTATTCCCTTAGTTATTCTCCTTTCCAAATAGTTGATTCATTTGTGCATTAGCCCTTTTCTTGGGTTGATCAACTTGGATCTCCCATTTGTGCATTTGAGGGTGAAAAGGAACATCTTATCTTCTCCTTAATCATAATTACAATATACAATCAATTCAGCTCAATTAAATGTAAATTAGGGTTAAGGAAATCAATATACTCTAAGCAAATCAAACAATAATTAACAAACACTTTTTCTTACCTCCCCCCATACACACACATCATTTCATTTCACTTTTCTCCCTTTACATTTTGGTGAACCCGCGATAGACAACTCTTTCTTTTTGGTGTTAGATTTACATTTTTCATGCTAGATCTTGAATTTTCTTTCAAATTACATTTAAATTCAATTAATCAAAATTTTGTGTTAGTTCATTGGAATTGTATTGGTGTATGAGATTTACCACATCTAGTCCTATTTATAGTATCTCGGTTAGAAGAAGCTGTAGACTTATGGGTTCCTTTGATCTTGAGTCTTCCTCTCCTTTCCTTAGGATCCTGAATGATAATTTGATAACTCATGATTCCAATCCTTCCATGGAGCATAACTCTTCTCACTCATCTCATGATGAAGATGACACTTTAAGGGTTCCTCCTAAACAAGTGCAAAACCTTTCAACCAAACTTGATAAAATGGGAA
>MU224552.1:5114148-5152740 GCA_018584345.1 Thuja plicata
ATGAGACATAAGTTCTCATTGGGTGAGATAATCACACCCTTTTCTCTCTCTCCTTAACTAAGTGATGTCTCTCTTATCATGATCTTAGGGTTGATAAAGAATTAAGTCCCTTGGGGGCTTGAGGGTTTCTTTATCCCTTTTGGGTCCAATAAGATTATCTTTTCTATATATTCTCCTTTACAAAGAGTTTGTGTTGAGCTCATACTCTTGCTAAAGTAGGGGCTAAATGTATAGTTGAAAAATGGAAGCACTTCCATTGTAGACATGTTTAGCCTTCTGAGTAAATAATTTGGGGTCATGAAAAGCGTCTTGAATGGGTTCCTAATCTTGAAATGGATTCCCCCCTATTCTGTCCCACTTTCCACTCCTGTTTAGCCTGATTTCTACATTTTGAACTGTAGACTAGTGATTCTAGGCTTCAAGGCAGGGTCAACCTTTTAGGTCTATGTCAACCTCGACCCTAACCTAGGTCAGGGTTGACCTTGACCCTAACCTAGGTTATTGTTGACCTTCACCCTGACCTAGGTCAAGGTTGACCTCAACCTTGACCCAGGGTTCAAATCCCGAGGTCTCACAGTTTTTGGAGGTCGGCCTTTGCAAAAAGTTTTCCCGCTTCTGGGTCTACTGTTTCGGGTTCCAAAGCATTGATTCCTAAATTATATTTAATATGGGTCCTCTCCTAGGGTTAAAATCTTTAATGGGAATTTAATCCTCCTATGTAGGCCTCCTTAGAAGATTGTGCCCTAATTCCATATAAAAGGGAGCCTTCTCCTCTCATTTTCTCTAACCATCATCAAGCAAATGAAGTCTTCTAATCGTGATCAAGCATCCTCAAAATATCATCAAGAGAAATTCAAGCAAGCTAAGGAGTAAGATTTCAAGCAAGCATCCATTTTCATGAAGGAGATCCATTGGAGGTCATTGAAGGATTGAAGCTACATGGTGCCCTTTTGGTGATCTCTCCATCCACCTTCTTCCAAGCCTATTTCAAATTCAAGAACCCATTCAAGACTTGGTGTTGGAGATTCACAAGAAAAAGATTGAAGACATCCTACCTTTCTACATTCCACATTTTGAGGTGTACTTGTGGATTCAAGGATTCAAATCCGCCATAAGGACTTCTTCAAGCAAGGTGAATTTATGCATTTACTTTGTCCATTTTTGCAAATTTCAATTACATATATAGGTTAATTCCAAAACTAGGGTTTGACAAAGGCAAACCCCTCCCCCACAACAAAAAATCCTCTTTTTCTTGCAGGTACAGGTTCAGAATAGTTGATTTGAGACCAGATCTGGATACCCTTTTTGGCTTTCTTTTGGATGGCGTGAACAGATTTTCTGTCAGACCTATGCAGGTCAGGGTCGACATTATTGGGTCAGGGTTGACATTTGTGGGTCAAGGTCAACCTTTTTCATAAGATGACATCGAAATGAAAAAATATTTATGGGTTTTGTTTGTCTCTGTGTTCCAGTATGGGATCAACTGTCAGTTTTTCCAGAAACAGTCTACAGACCTTAGAAAACAACATTCTTTGATCTGCAATATTTCAAGGTTAGTGCATTTCTCATATTTCTTTAATTACTATCATATATCATTTCTATACATATAATTAACATAATTTAAGGTATTCCCTTAGTTATTCTCCTTTCCAAATAGTTGATTCATTTGTGCATTAGCACTTTTCTTGGGTTGATCAACTTGGATCTCCCATTTGTGCATTTGAGGGTGAAAAGGAACATCTTATCTTCTCCTTAATCACAATTACAATACACAATCAATTCAACTCAATTAAATGTAAATTAGGGTTAAGGAAATCAATATACTCTAAGCAAATCAAACAACAATTAACAAACACTTTTTCTTACCTCCCCCCATACACACACATTATTTCATTTCACTTTTCTCCCTTTACAGTTAGTAATATGCGGACCTAACTATAGCGACTCATTAGTTGAGATTTCTTATTCTTCTCTCATTAGATTAAAACTCATAGCTTGTATCCTTTGAATGTCCTCTAGACCTAGTAAAGAACTATTATTTCCATCAACAATCCTAGGTAGTGGCATCTCATCTGATTCTGGGACAACAATAGTGTTAGGGGAAGTGTTAGAACTTTCTCCTCTCTCCAATAGAGATGCAAATTTATGAATCACATCTACCTCAATTTCCATGGTAGCATCAGACATGTGATCCCATTCATAATCATGTGAATTTGTTATTTTGTCATCAGGCCTGTTTAAAAACTCAACAATGGTTACCTGATATACCCTATTAGCCATTTGTATATCAAAGTGTGGTAATTCTAGGATATGTGAAATTGTCACCAATTGCCCCCAGTTAGGATGTAGATCTTGTTTTTGGGCTATTTCTTCATGATTTTCTTCTATCTGTTGGACTTCTAGAGAGTCTTCTGTTGTTTCCTCTACTTCTTGGACATCAACTTGTGATAAAAAAGGGACATGATGTTCTTGTTGTGCTACAAAAGTAGGTACATATCTTTCTCCTTGATATTCAGGATACTCAGTACCAATGTGTAATAATATTTCATAGTTCAATGGTTCAAGTGTTGTTTCTTCTTCTTCATCGTCACTTCTTTCATGAAAGATTGGACCATCTCTTGAAGTAGGGTTTTCTAAACTATTATTAAAACCTAACCCTATTTTTTCTTCCGTGTTTCTGAATTCCATGTGTATAGGTTCAATGAGTCCTTTTCCTTTATCTCCTAAAGGTACCTTCCCTTTGTATCCCATTTGATTAAGAAGGTCATATCCTTTACCATACTTTTTTGGGGCTATCTCCACATGTTTTACCTCTTTTTCTCTGTGTTCTCCTTTATAGATCCAAGCCAAGACTACTATATCTTCTTTTTCATCCTCTTGAGAAGTAGAGGCTCTAACCATAACAGTTGGTTTGTGAATGTCTTGTTCTTTTGATGCAATATTTGTGAAATATGAGGCAGGTTTCCCATAAGATCTTGGAGACATGAGAATGTTAGCCAATGATAACGTCATATCTGGTTTGCATTCCCCCATGCTAGTTTCTTCAATTTTTAGTGTCAAGTATTCACTAAGTGACTACATACACCGATGGAGTGCACCCGATGGTCAAAGTAAAAGAAAAAATTCACAGTGTTGTTCAACGAGGAAATGCACACCATTACCGACGAGCAGAGTTATAGTGTTGCCTAACGAGAAAAACACAGAGTAACCTGACGGAAAAATTTTAGTGTTGCTCGACGGAAAAGACAAGGACAGAGATCCCAATGACAACTAAAGTCACACCAATGAAATATTCAGTTATCACCGATGACAACTAAAGTGTTGATCAACATAATAGAGAGTTCAGAAAACAACAAAATGCTTAGCTGTCAAGAAGCTAAATATAGAGTTAACAAATACTCATCATTGTTTTAATTATCCAAATAAAGTTGGCGATAAGTAATTGATTTAAAGTTTCTTTGTCCAGTTGGTAAGAAGATATCTACAAGATCAGACTGGAGATTTGCTTTAAATCTGTTAGTAAAGATTGTTGAACATGCCAAGATCAAGAAAGCCAAGAAAAGAGGAAATCATTTCTATAAGAGACAAACTCAATTCATTACAAATTGTGTGTGTGGGGTGAACAAGAGAAGAGGAGATATGCTAAAGGAAATCTGAAGGAGAAGTAAGTCTTCATTTCAGTCCTGATCAACAAGCTAAAGGAAGAGCTAAATTCTATACACACCGACAAACAGTGAGACAAACATCACAGAGCAGAACAAGTGTGGAGCAAAGGTATATATTTGATTAAATTGATCGGTGAAGTAATGGACTTACAATAAATCTAAAAATTTGCAATTGAGTTGTATGTATGAACAGATCATTATTGTTTCATTTTAACCATTGAATCATATAATCCTCTTAAATGAGTAGGAATTAAAAGTCTTTTTCAATTGAGATACATCCCAAGGAGTATCAAAAATTTTGATCACAGAAGTAGCATTGGATATGCATGATACCTATTGACAGGCCAAGTGAGTGTTTGATCAAGGATGGTAGCATTAGATTCCAGATAGTAGTTGAAAAACTATTTCTAAATCCTCTAACAAGGTCACACCTAATAGTGTGTTTGTAACCTTTAACAGGGTTGGCTCTTAACAGGGCTCACTTTAGAAAAGTGAAAATTTGGGGTGTCGGTCCTAGTGGCTTTTCCCCTAATAGGGTTTCCACATTAAAAATCCATTTTTTATGTGTGTATGATTCATTTCTTTACTCATTTGTATCTTACATAGTTAACTTTTGATTGATCGGTATACTCTGCATATTTACTGTGTTTCAGTAAATAGATGAGGGCTTATCGGTAAACATATAGAAGAAGGTTTAACTAAGCAATCCGACGAGTAGAAAATTGATTAAAGTATTTCAAGGCATACATCTTGTAGGACAGAAGATAACTTGAGACATAGTTTGTGGTTATAAGTTTGAAGGGTTGATTTAAGGATTAATTTTTGAGACCATTGATTCACCCCCCCCTCTCAGTTATTACTAACAATTGGTATCAGAGCTTGTGTTCTTAGAAGGAAGATTTCAAGACCTAAGCTAAAGATCACAAGATGAAAAAAGATAATTTTTCTTCATGGCAGAGAAGAATAAGACTCCACTTATTAGGTATTGGTAATGATGTTACTCAATACTAAGATACTAAATATGTGTTTCCCACAGGACCACCAACCGTTGAAAAATGAGAGAGAAGCATGAGCATAATGGCATGATGATAGAAATTTCTTCCTCACTCTCCGATGCTGAATTTGAAGATGTCAAAACCTACAAGACTGCAAATCAGATGTGGGACAAATTGAATCTTGTACATGGTGGTGACAAAAATGTTTTGAGAGCCAAGGCAGAAAGCCTTAGAGGAAATTTTGATGATCTCAAAATGAAAGAAGGAGAAAACATCACTCAGTACAGCATAAGAATCGAAGAGGTATTCAATGTTATCTAAGGAGTTGGAGGTGTACTAGAAAAAGATACAATGGTAAGTAAAATTCTAAGAACCTTACTGCCTACTTATGTTATTAGAGTATCTTCCATTCAAGAAATGAGAGCGGTAGAAAATAGAAATGTTACTCTAGACAGTTTAATTGGAAGACTAATTTCATTTGAGATGAACAACTTTGATAATAGTGTCTTACCAAACATAGAGTCTGCATTCAAGTCTTCTATGAGAATAGGTAAATCAAGTCATAAAAACACTATGAGAAAAGATAGTGATAGTGAAAGTGAAGAAGATGACCTTGATGAAATTGAAGCACTTATGGCCAGAAGAATGCAGAGAGGCAAAGGTAAATACAAAGGTAAATTACCAATTTTTTGTTTTAATTGCAAAGAGATATGACACTTTGCTGCAAGATGTACTAACAGTAGAAAAGATGACAGAAGTAATGACAGATAATTTGAAAAGAAGTCTGATAGAGGAGATTACAGAAGCTAAGGACAATCAGAAAGAAGAGATACCTGAGACTATAAGGACAAAGGAAAGAAGGCCAGTTACCTAGAAAAATGAAAAGATGATGATACTGACACCAAATCTGATGAAGATATCAAGATGGTGTTTGTGGTTGTAAAGAATGATTCAGATGATGATGAAGAAAGGTATGTAGAAGTATCTCTCATATCTAAGGTTAGAAAAAATGATATTTGGATCATAGATAGTGGTTGCACTCACCATATGACTGGTGATAAGAAAAATTTTGAAACTTTTGAATACTATAAAGGTGGTTCAGTAAGAATGGGAAATGACGCACCTTGTCCAGTTGAAGGTAGAGGAACAATAATGTTGAATAACCAGATAAAATGTGAAAATGCTTATTGGGTAAATGTATTGAATTATAATCTATTGAGTGTTTCTTAGTTGAATAATTTAGGTCACAAAATAGAATTTGAAAATAAGAAGGCAAAGATCTTCAATAAATCAAGAAAGCTTATTGGTACCAGTGAGCAGATAAAAGGTAACTTATTCTATTTGAATGATACTGACTCAACTTGTTTGATTTCTACAAATTAAGACATATGGCTATGGGACAAAATATTGTGTCATGTGAATTTTGACAACATGATAAAGATTAGAAAAAAGAGAAATTTCAAAGGCTTACCGATGATGACCAAGCTCGACAACATCATGTGTAAGAATTGTCAAAAAGGTAAAATGACAAAGTCTAGTTTTAAAAGAAAAACCCATACATCTGATGTAATTCTAGAATTAGTCCATACTAATTTATGTAGACCTATGATGACAAATAAATATTATGGAGATAGGTATTTTATTCTCTTTGTTGATGATTACTCTAGAATGATGACAGTCATGTTTCTAAAAGATAAATCAGAAGCATTTAAGATGTTTAAATGGTACAAAGCAATGGTTGAGAAGCAAATTGGTAAGGAGTTAAAATGCTTAAGGTCAGATAGAGGAGGGGAATTTATTTCAGATGAGTTCACTAACTTTTGTAATGAGCATGGAATCAAAAGATAGGTGTCTGCACCGAGAACACCACAGCGGAATGGAATTGCTAAAAGAAGGAATAGATCCATAGTTGATTATGCAAGGACACTGATGATAGAGAAAGGCATCACCCAAATATTTTGCAGGGAAGTTGTTAGTACTATTTTTTACACATTGAATAAAGTATAATTGAAGAAAGAAACCAAAAAGACACCTTATGAGCTATGGTATGGATACACACCCAATGTAAGTTATTCCAAAAAATTTGGCAGTCAATGTTATATCTTAAAAGATGATAGAAATGGAAAATTTGACTCCCAGAGTGATGAAGGAATCTTTCTAGGGTATTCTACCAAGAGCAAGGCTTATAAATGTCTAAACAAAGCCTCTAATAAAATTGTTGAAAGTGCAAATGTAAACATAGATGAATTTG
Organism: Thuja plicata; assembly: GCA_018584345.1. Lineage (NCBI taxonomy): Eukaryota > Viridiplantae > Streptophyta > Pinopsida > Cupressales > Cupressaceae > Thuja > Thuja plicata. Next base: position 5,121,060 of record MU224552.1, read on the forward strand.
CAGAGAAGAATGAAAAGGAATGCACTAAAGAACCAGAGGACTATAATAGATTCACTTAGAATGAGGAACCTGAAACTCTACCCAACCAACAAAGTAGATCTCCCAAGCAACAGATCATTGCACCCGAGCATCAGGCTGCAAATACCGACGATTAGAATATTGCTCAAGATGATGCACAAAGTGATGGAGAACAGAATGAAGAGCAAAATGATGATCAAGCTAATAGACAAATAGTTGAACCTATACTTGCAAGATATGTCAGAAGGAACCATCCACAGGACCAGATCATAGGAGATAAAAAGGTTGGTATGAGAACTAGCAGTAAGTCTCTAAATACAAGATGTCTTATTTGTGATTATGAGCCCAAATCTGTCAATATTGCACTAGATAATGATGAATGGATAAGTGGTATGAATGAAGAGATTGAATAGATAGAGAAAAAAACATGTGGACACTTGTATCAAGACCAGATGACAAGAATTTCATCGGTACAAAATGGATATTCAGGAATAAGCTAAATGAGAATGGAGAAGTCACAAGAAATAAAGCAAGACTAGTATGCAGGGGGGTATGCACAAGAAGAAGGAATTGACTATGGAGAGACCTTTGCACCCATTGCTACGCTAGAAGAAGTAAGAATATTTCTTGCTTATGTTGTATACAAAGGATTCAAGGTATATCAAATGGATGTCAAATCTACATTCCTAAATGGAATACTTGAAGAAGAGGTATACATTGAACAACCATAAGGTTTTGTTGATCCAAACAAGAGGGACATGGTATGTAGACTTCACAAAGCCCTGTATGGATTGAAACAAGCACCCCAAGCCTGGTATGAAAGACTTCATTCCTATCTTATAAGTATTGGATTTGTAAGGACTAGTGAAAACGGTAATCTTTACTTGAAGGAAGATACTGATGCTAACATTTTGATTGCTAAGATATTTGTTGATGATATCATATTTGGAGGCAATGATATGCTATGAAAATCATTTGCAAATGAGATGAGAAAATAATTTGAGATGTGTATGTTTGGACAGATCAAGTTCTTTCTTGGTCTACAGATCATGCAACAAGATGAAGGTATTTTAATTACACAATCCAAGTACATCAAAGAAGTACTAAAAATATTCAAGATGGAAGAATCCAAACCAGTTGGAACACTGATGGAAATTGGATGTAAGCTGACAAAGGAGGACAAGTCATCAGAGGTAACTCAAACTTTGTACATATCAATTATTGGAAAACTCATGTATGTTGTACATACTAGACCAGATATTGCACATGCACTAGGAATAGTTGCTAGAATTTTTGCTAATCCCAGAGAATCACATATGACTGCTATGAAAAGAATTTTAAGATATCTGAAGAATACTGAGGAATATGGCTTATGGTATAGAAGAGAAGGAAAATTGGAACTTAAGGTCTTTACCGACGTTGATTGGGCTGGAAATCTTGATGACCGGAAGAGCACAACTAGAGGAGAATTCATCATGGGTGGCAAACTTGTCACATGGATTAGCAAGAAACAAGGATGCATCTCACAATCTACTGCAGAGGCAGAGTATGTTGTTTCTGCTGAAAAATGATCAAATATTGCATGGATCAAACAGTTACTGGAAGGTATGCATATGAATATTTTGGAGCCAGTAGTTATCTATTGTGATAATACAAGTCCAATAAACATTTCTAAGAATCTTGTCATGCATGCTAAAACAAAGCATATTGCCATCAAGTATCATTATTTAAAACAAGTTCAGGCAAAGGAGGTGATACTTGAGTATGTGTAATCAAAGGAACAATTGGTTGATATCTTCACCAAGCCACTGTCCAAGGATGCATTTAAGTACTTAAGAAAGAGACTAGGGGTCATACCCTTGTCTACTAGTCAGTAAGCTAACTTGAAGGTTGCATCAACCTACATATTATCAAAATATCATTCATGTTGATGAAAGCAGAGAAACGGACTTCAAAGATAAATCTATACACGGCAAGGTATTTATCTACTACAAGCACCAGAGTAGTTACCGATGGAATGGGAAATTCAAGGAATATATTATGAATAGATAGAATCCATTTGGCATCACTATCAAATATTTTCTTGAAAAAGATGTTTGGCATTGTTGTCAAAGGGAGAGAGATACCTCATTATCATACGGATAAAGGGAGAGATTATCCAAAGGGAGAGAAGCAATTAGAAAAGAAGAGAAAATAGAAAGGGAGAGAAAACATCAAAAGAGGAGAACAATCAAAGGGAGAGAGTTTGACACAGAAGGAGAACACATCACACTAGAGAAAGAAAAGATTCTACATCTATCTAGTGAAGGGATTGGAGATAGATTGAAAGCTACAAGAATCAAATCAAAGCTATTTGAGCTTACTGATAGCCAGACATTTTTAATAGTTATATTAGGAAATCTTTATGAAAATGTATATTTCATATTGTATTAGCAAATAGTATAGTATGATAATGTAGTATGTTGCCATCAATTCCAAAGGGAGAGATTGATGACATGTAACTGATTGAATGTTTGAAGATGTTAACTTGATAATCATGCAAGGCATTAAATCAGTTAATGTATTATATTGTCATTGATGTCAACTTGATATAATCTATATGGTCATTGTAATACTGCCAAAGACTTGAAAGAACCGATGAATCAAAGGCTATGATATCAGTAATGCATATAAGTCAAGTATTCACTAAGTGACTACATACACCGATAGAGTGAACCCAATGGTCAAAGTAAAAGACCAAAGTCACAGTGTTTCCCAACGAGGAAATGCACAACATTATTGATGAGCAAAGTTACAGTGTTGCTCGAAAAGAAAAACACAGAGTAACCCGATGGATAGAATTTCAATGTTGCCCGACGGAAAAGAAAAGGATGGAGATCTTGATGACAACTGAAGTCACACTGATGGAATATTTAGTTATCATTGATGACAACTGAAGTGTTCACCGACAGAATACAGAGTTCAGAAAATGACAAAATGCTTAGCTATCAAGAAGCTAAATATAGAGTTAACAGATACTCATCATTTTTTTAATCACCCAGATAAAGTCAGAGATAAGTAATTGATTTAAAGTTGCTTTGTCTAGTTGGCAGGAAAATCTCTTCGAGATCAAACTAGAGATTTTGTTTAAATATGTTATTAAATATTGTTGAACACGCCAAGATCAAGAAAGCCAAGAAAAGAGGAAATCATGTCTATAAGAGACAAACTCAATTCATTACAAATTGTGTGTATGGGGTGAACAAGGGAAGAGGAAATATGCTAAAGGAAATTTGAAGGAGAAGAAAGTATTCATTTCAGTCCTAATCAACAAGCTAAAGGAAGAGCTAGATTCTGCAGACACTGACGAACAGTGAGACAAGCACCATAGAGCAGAACAAGTGTGGAGAAAAGGTATATATTTGATTTTATTGATCAGTGAAGTAATGGACCTACAATAGATCTAAAAATTTGTAATTTATTTGTATGTATGAATAGATCATTAGTGTTTTAGTTTAACCATTAAATCATATAAGCTCTTAACCGAGTAGGACTTAAAAGTCTTTTTCAATTGAGAGACATCCCAAGGAGTATCAAAAATTTTGATCACAAAAGTAGCATTGGATATGCCCGATACCTATTGAAAGTCCAAGTGAGTGTTTGATCAAGGATGGTATCATTAGGTGCCAAATACTAGTTGACAAACTATTTCTAAATCTTCTAACAAGGTCACACATAACAGTGTGTTTGTAACCTTTAACAGGGCTCACTTCAGAAGAGTGAAAATTTGGGGTACCGGTCCCAGTGGTTTTTCCCCTAACAGGGTTTCCACGTTAAAAATTCATGTGTTCTATGTGTATGATTCATTTCTTTACTATTTTGTATCTTACATAGTTAATTATGGATTGATCGGTATACTCTGCATATTTACTGTGTTTTGGTAAATAGATGACTGCTTATCAGTAAACATATAGAAGAAGGTTTAACTAAGAAATTCGACAAGTAGAAAATTGATTAAATTATTTCAAGGCATACATCTTGTAGGATAGAAGATAGCTTGAGACATATTTTATGGTTATAAGTTTGAAGGGTTGATTTAAGGATTAATTTTTTAGGCCACTGATACACACCCCCCCCTCTCAGTTATTACTAACACTACACTTGTTAGAATGAGTACATATGTTTGACCTGACTGTATGCAATCTATAATCATTGATCACAGATCCATTAAAGCTCTCATAATAAGAATATCACCTTAAGTGATTGATTAAGACCTTTCTCTGCTCGTCAGTAGCCTGTGTTCTTGTTCTTGAAACTAATTTGATTCACTTCTGTCCTTGTGCATGAAATCTCTTTCTTGGTCCTTAGATGCTCTCAGTGGCTACAATCATCATCAAACAAGAACATGTTCACAAAATATTGAGCATCTATTTATACAAGTATTTGACCTATCTTAGAATCATGCATTACAATGTTAACTCTAGATCCAAGGTTTACAACTTGACCTTGATCTTTAGTTTGTATGTTTTAAATCCATAAAACTAATTAAAACAATAATAAATACATTGCTTCCTCTACACATAATGGTTTTAAAACAAAACAAGAAGCTATATATACAACTTCAGTGTTTTATTTGACATGGAAAGTCAGATCCACTTTTTGCAGGATGTAACTAAATGTCAGTTCTCGGTCGTCGAGTTGAACTAAAAGTTTATCGGTATTCCTTTTTTGAACTGGTCATTGGGTTCCCTTCATCTGTCGGGTTCCTCTCTTTTTTGTTCCATTGGGTTCATTTAACCTTTTTTTCATTGGGTAACACTAATAGTGTTTGTCAGAATGCTTTGAACTTGGTAGTACCGGGTAACCTTGGTGTCGGGTAGTGATGTGCCCTGTCTGTCGGTTTAGTGTAAACCGATGGTGTAGATCATGTTTTTCCTTGTATATACTAATGGAAAAATATAATGCCTTCAATATCCCCCTTTGACATTAGTATCAAAAAATAATATCTGCATAATACTAAAGTGTTTAGTATGTACACCATGTCTATATCCTTGTCATTATATGAATCCCCCTAACTGTATGCATCGGTATAGTATAAGTATATGTACATGTATACTTGCCTCTGTACTATACATTCCCTATTCTTTTCTCTTTCAATTGTTTGAATTTACACATCATTTCCTCCTTTCACTTCCCCTGCTTTTACTGTGATTGTACATATCACTTCCCCATTTATTTGATACTCATGACAAAAAAGTACAACTTATAAGATGCCAAAAATGTGACAAAAATGTGTAACTTATAATGTGTCAAGAATATGTGAATGGGTGTTCTTGATGTATTTGAGAAATTTCTTGCATTTTTCTTTTAGTAGTTCTAGTGTCATGTGCTCTAGTTCTAACCTTTCATGCATATCTTAAATGTTGTCTATGATATAAATTTATGGGGTGGCAATTAGTGTTTTTGCCTTTGTCATATGTTTCTGCAGTAGTGTGAGTGTTGGTAAGAGTTGTTCTTGAAGCTCATTTACCTCATCTCTAAACTTTGTCTCTGTAATCTGTATGTCTTGTCTCAATTTTTGAGCCTGTTTGAGTTTCTCATTATGCAATTTTATTGCCTCTTCACTATTCATGAGACTTTGTGCACTTTTCTGAAGATCAGCATCTATCTATGCTATCTTTTCGGTATACTCCTATGTGAGTTGATCAAGTCTGCACAATTTTTGTATCAAAGTAATAGCTTCTAAGATTATTGGATCAATTGTGCTAATTAACCAATTCAAAAAGCTTTACCTTTTTCAATGCCACTTCCTGGCTTATCTTTTCTACTAGCTTGAACTCATATTTCTATTCAAGTCTTTCTTCCATGACCTTCTTAGCATCTATGTTCTGAGATTTGATTGCCTCTGTGAGAACCACTAGTTGATCAAGCATTGAGGTTGTTTGATCAATATCTATATCTAGTACTATTTGTTGAAGTATTCCTCTTTCTACTTCAAGTACCTTTGCCTCCTTTGTGTCTTTTCTCAATTTTTCTTGCATTGCCTTCCTCTCATAGAGTTTTGCATACTTGGTCAATTTAGTTGGATCCAATGTCCTTAGATCACAAGTTGGAATCTCAATGATTTCATCCAGAGTTACTAGATTCTTATGCTTGCTCTTCTTCTTCTTTGAGACTTGTGGGGACGCAAATGTATGAACTGCCATTGCTAGTTCATTTTTCCTCTTTGAAGTTCTTGGTGAAGGCTTTGTAGAAGATGCTTCTTGTGTTTTCTACTCGGGGTGCACCTGTCGGTTTTGTGAAGACGTCTCTCCATCAACCTTTGGTGAATCTACAGATTTTTCTTCTATTTTCTTCTCCATCTCATCTTTATTTGCTTCTTCACCTTTTTGTTTCTCCATGTCCTCTTCTACCTTTTGTGTTACCTCTTTACTTTGATCAGTAGACTTATATTTATGATCATTGATTGCAACTTGCTCTACAGTCGTGTCCTTTGTATCATCTATTGTGCTTTTTTTCTTTTGCGTCACCCTTGTCCTCGGGTGTGCTTGTGTCCTCTGTAGTAGATCCTTCATTTCCCTCTAGTATATTGATTTCCTTCATTAATATAGGCATATTTCTTTGAGTGCTTGCTTGGGCTATATCTAGAGTGGTGTCCTTCTTGTTGGTTTGATCTTTTTGAGCAGTGACATCCTCATATTTTTGTACTTTCTCTACAGCGTCTGATTTTGTTGTGTCAATGATTGAAGTGTCCTTCCATGTCTCAACAGCAACATTTATTTCTTTATCCTCTGATGTCTTCAATTCTTTTTTCCTTCTCTGATCCTTAAGTTTTATGAATATTACATCATCTTGCTTCTACAGATCTTTATTAGAGTCATAATTGGTGATGTCTTAAATGTCAAGATCATCCATGACTTTGTCCAAATCTATTAGCTCCGTATCTTCAACATTGTCCAAAGCAATGTGCTGAGGACTTTCCTTGTCTTTCTCCTCCTCTCTATGAGGTGTGTCAGTGAGAAGTAACTGTTCCTCTCAACTTGTTGACTCTGCTCACAGATCTAGGAGTTGACTTCATTTTGTTTTGGTCATTGTATCTAGCTCTATGAACTTATCCTCTAGCACTTTGTAAGCCCTTATCTTGGCTAAAAATTTTCTTGAGTTCCTCTTCAGTATTTCTTTGATTTCTTCTATCTTAGATTCAGGAGGCATAAGTATTACTAGTACCATCTCCCTTGCTTCTCTCTTGGTTTGTAGAGCATATGACCATTGTTCAGATATTTTCTTACCTAGCTCCTTCGGTATTTGGTTGACAAATTCAGATGGTACATATTTTTACTTGACCATTTCCCTTATTATGGCATCTTGTATCTTATTTTGGTCCTCTGGTTCAAGTGTATCCCATTGTCTAATTTTCTTGTCATACATTGTACCAGATGCAGCAATAGATTCAGCAGCCTCATCAATTGTTAGATTTCTGAAATTCTTCTTTGTCACATCAAGCTCATCATCTTTTGTGTCTTCTATGTCATCTTTTGTCCTAACCAATATTTTTCTCCTCTTTGTAGGTGTTTTCTTCACAGTTTGTTGCTTTGTTTGTTTTTCTAGTTGGTTCCTCTTATAGGTCCTTACTTGACCTTTCTTAAGAGGTGTGGTATCGGTCTTAGCAGTTTGACTCCTTGTCCTCTACTTCTTTGTAGGAGGTGGAGGTGTGTCCGATTTAGTTTCCTCAAAGTCTAATCTCTGCTCATCCTGCCCTTCACCGATGGTACCATGTCCATCAGTTTTCTCAGTTTGTTCTTGTTCCTCCTCATTTACCGATAGAATCTTTTTAAGATTCTTGACCATCTTATTCTTCTTGTTAACAGTCTTTTTGATTTCTAGGCCTCTTTTTATCTTATACCTGGCCTCTTCATAGGTTCCAAACCTTGGTTGTTTGTTGTCAATGGGATCATTGATCAATGCATCAATAGCATTGGTTGCTTGATCTATGTTGATTTCATAATCAAGTGGGGCTAACTAGGTTGTCCTTGGTACAACTAGTTTGATGTGGGTGAAATCTGTATCTACCATAAAACATATTTCATCCCTATATTTTTCTATCAGTTGCTCTAGGATGCTTGTTCTTTCCATCATCTTTTCCTTGAATTCAAGGAAGTATGAAGTCATAAAAGATTAAAAATTATCTCCTAGTGACTTAATTAGTTCACTAATCTGTAGTGTCACTAGCTTAGTAGAGTCCCATTTCACTTTTCCTACTAAAGGAAAGTATTCTTGAAAGTAGAAAAAGATACACATGATAAGTGAGCTGAACTTACATGTGTTAGTCTTTGCAGACCTAATTTTGTTCATGTTCTCATCAAGTTATTTCAATAGGATCTCACATAGATCCATAGGTATTCCCTTGGTCACTATCTTGTAAGTCATGCTTACTGATATTATGATATGTTGTTCAGTATACTTGCCTAAAAGATCTTGTACCCAATCACATAAGCACTGAATCTCAATTCTTCATCGGTGATAGTGTTCACTTTCAAACCTCTGTTATCCCATTCATCTTTTGTAAGATTTTCAACTTCTAGTCTGGAAGGACGATTGTGAGCCTTAGGCTTGTTGGTTATTAGATAACCATTTATAGCATGAAGGACATCCTTAGTGATTTGTTTGGGTTGATCCAACCACAACTACTGGTCATGCATTCTGTTAAGGACCAACCTAATCTAGTCGGTCTTGAAGTCCCTTAGGAAATATAGGGCATTGGTTATCCCTTTAACCTCTAAGTGTTTGTACTCTTCCTTCAGGTTTCCTTCTACATCACAAAGCTTCTTGTAAGCTTCATCCATCTCCAGATCACCTATCTCAGCAATCTTACAGTGAATATAGGACCTTACGTCCTCTATTAGCAAAACCCTAGGTGGAATCTTAGAACATGCACCAGTTTCATCAGGTTGTGATGAAATCTCTGGGAATATCTTGTATTTGGGTTCTACATAGGTGTTATTCTTGATTAACCTAACCACATTCTTCTTATCACTCTTGATCTTAGTGGTTCTTGAGGTGGTTGCCATCGTTTCTCAACTTTTAGGGCTTTCTTGAAAAATAATGACAGAGTACTTCTGGTGCCTTCGGTACTTACTTTGATTCGTGATAATGGTGAATGATCTATTTTTTTTGTGCTTGGATCGAGTCAAGGTTTCTCTATTGAATGCTCTTCAATCACTCTATTTTTTCTTTGCCTTTTCTCTTCAAATCGCGAGTGCAAAATGAAGTGCTTATGTCGACTATTTATAGACTTTTTCCCTAAGTCTTTGTCATAAATGCTCAATGACTCGTCAGGACGTTAAGACAGAGTTCATCAGGAAGACTTTCAAAATCATCATCGGTGTTGCCAGAATACTCAGGACAGCTGTTAACAATTTTTCTTTTACCAACGGATATCGGTATTCTGTCATGACAACTTTGTAACTTTACTTCCTTACCAACGGGTGTCAGGTTACATTGGTAACTTAACCATTTTATATGTTGACCAACAATTTTTGATCAGTGTAAATAGCTCATCCATTATGTTCACCGATGATTTTTGGTATGTGTATACCAATGGGGTTGTTTTCTCAGAATTGGAACAATTAACATAGTATGCATCTTTATTATGCAGATTTTTACTATCTATAAATTTGTATAATGGAACTGATGCAAAATATGACTTGGTAGTGCAGTTCCATACTTATTCAGCTTAAGTGGGGGTGGTGATGTCACTAGATCCATTGGATAGGGTGTCACCATTTGCATTTCTTGGTCTAGCTTCATCATTGCTTGAATATTTTCTCCACATTTTTTTTTCTAGCCCTCTGTATATCTTCAATGGTGTTTCCATTGGGATATGTGCTTGTCTTTGTCATTTGGTCTTTTCAATATTTCTTGAGATGACCAACTTTGTGACAGTGTAAGCATGCCATTTCAGGGTTTGACTAGCCTCTAGACCTTTTGTTCCATGCCCTCATGAAGTTTACAGAAATGTGACCATATCTACCACATGTTGTACAGTTTTTCCAAGTATTGTAGTCCCATACATATTGATTACCGATTCTCTTTGGTTGATAGGGATTTTCTTGACCTTTTGGCTTCCATGCTTGCCTTTTCTTTTTCCAGCATTCATTAGTTGTGTGCCCATTCATCTTGCATGTAGGACAATATTTTTCCATGTAGGTTTCCTTCTTTGGTTGATTCATCTTAGACTTACATTCATATGCTTTATGTCCTTTCTTGTTACATTTATAACAGAATCATATGACTGAAGATGTAGATTTAGGAATACCTTTCATTTTTCCTCTAAACACATTTGATGTGTGCCCTTTCTTTCCAGAGTGTTTGCATGTCAGCTTTCTTGGTCTTGCATTTTCATAGACATTCTTTGGATTGGCTTGATTTGATGATTCTCCATTTTTTGGTAAATCCTAGACCATTGTTGTTGTTGACTCTTCATTTTCCTTCAATAAAATCATCCATTCTTGTGTTTCTCTCTTCATCCTTTCTGATAACTTCATTATGTTGTTGTTGAATTCTAACCTCATGCTTTAGTTTTTCATTTTCTTCTCTTAGTTCAAAGATAGCATGTACTCTTTCAATGAGCTCTATATTTATCATGTTTGCTTCTTGACTCATAAGAATAATTTGATTTGTGATCTCATGGTGATGCTCAGTATGTCTTTGAATTTCTAACTCCTTCTCTTGTAGTTTCTCTGTAATCTTCCTTTTGTCATCAATAGCAAGTGTTATTTCTCTTTCATCTTGTCTAGCAGAACTCATCACATCAATCATCCTTGCCATCTGTGTTTCTTGACTGATTTGCAGCATCTTTATTTTCTCTATCAAATGTTGATTGATCTCCTTCAGATTTGTGTTTTTTTCTTCTAATGTGTCTGATGCATTACTTGTATTTGATCCTGAAGATTCAAAGAAGTCTAGAATATCTTCTTCTTGATAATCTTTATCATTGCTCCGAGTTGTCATACCATTTCTCTCATCCAGAAGCTCTCTCATCTTGACTCTGGCTTCTTTATACTGTTCATAGAACATTTGTATCTCAAGCTTTTTGTTCTCAATATTCTTATCAAGTTTGTAATTCTCCATTGTATGATCTTTTCTCTTAAGCCTTTAAGCTTTCCAAGAAGAGACTTAGCTCTGATACCAATTGTTGGGATTAATGGGAAGTAATACTGAGAAGGGAGGGGTGAATCAGTACCTCTACAACTTTTAACTCTTTTCACCACTCATCATTAGTCTACACCTCTCTTCTTCATAATTTGTGGTTCCCAAGCTTTCCAAAGGCAGGGGTTAGTAGCAATGGTTTACAATGATATAAATCCAAGTACACAAAAACTACTAAAATGAATGACTTGAAACGTAACCAATAAAATATACAAGCAATGAAAGGAAAATAAATGAATGCAAACCCCAAAGTGCTTGAAGCTTCTATTATCTCTCTCTCTACTCCTTCTGAAATGTTGTTTTTGATGCTCAGTATTGGTGTGGGCAGCGTCTATTACTTGAGAAGCGTCGAGAATTTGATACTTGAAATGTGTGTGTGATCGCAAGATGGCTTGAATGCTAGAACCAAAATGACATAGTAATGGCGCACGAGAGATTGAAATCTTGGACCCTTCAAATGGTTATGAAGGGTTTATTATATAGGAATTGGGGATGATATGAATAGTTGAGATCAATCCCAAAGATACGGAGATGAACGGTTGAGATTAAAAGGAACTGTAGAAGCCATCAATAAACTTCACCTCTTCAATTGGTAAAGAGGAGATAGAATTTGGTTGACTGAAGAGCTAATTGTGAGTTACTTTTTAGAACTGAAGAGGTGGGTGGAGTTACCCATGTGAACTGAAGAGATGGGTGGAGTAACCCATGTGATTTGATTGGAGTTATCTCTTTGAAGATAAATGAATATTTAATTCATTTATTTAATTAATGTTTTCAACATGTGAGATAATTGAATTCTTTTTTATTTTGAATTGCTTTATTTGATGAAATTAAATTAATTTAATTGAAATTAATTTAATTGGAAGAATTTAATTAGTAAGTTTAAATATTTGAATTTAAACTATAGGAAATTGAGTTTAATTAACTAATTAATGGTAATTAATCAATTAAGGTTAATTAATTAAATAAAATTAATTATTTAATTAATTTTGGGAATTAGATTAGATGATTTGGGGAATGAATTTAGAGGAAAATAAATGATTAATTAATGACTTAAATCCATTAATTAATAGATGAAAATTAGTGTTTTTAATGTAAAGTTGCAAGTCTGTCCATTTTCGGGTGTCTATATTTAGTAATCATTCTTTACTGTATTACCGACCATTACTGTTGTTATTTCTTATGCATGTAATATTAAATCATGATCTTTAATTGTTTGCAACATTCATAGAAAAATTCATGAAAGTAATAAACACATAACACAAGATATGATATCGCAGAAAACTTATGTTAGGAAGTAAAAACTGCGGTGGGGATGGTACCCACAAAACTTCACTATCTGCAGAATGTAAGGGAGTTGGTAAAGGTTTACAATTGATCACTTTTGATGATATACCCTGTTAGGAGTATTAAACTGGAGACCTATTAAGATCTACTTTGTTAAGAGCTTTAGCAACACTGATTTAAGTGTGCACTCAGTTAAGAGATTTACAATAGGATTGTTAGGTCCACCTTTCTTGAAAGGATTTCTTAAGTGTACTACACTTGTTAGAATGAGTACATATGATTGACCTGACTATATGCAATCTACAATTGCTGATCACAGATCCATTAAATCTCTCATAATAATAATATCACTTTAAGTGACTGATTAATACCTTTTTCTACTTGTCAGTAGCCTGTGTTCTTGTTTTTGAAACTGATTTGATCCGTTTCTATCCTTGTGCATGAAATCTCTTATTTGGTCCTTAGATTCTCTCAGTGGCTATAATCATCATCGAACAACAACATTTTCACAATAGATTAAGCATCTATTTATACAAGTATTTGACCTATCTTAGAGTCATGCATTACAATGTTAACTCTAGATCCAAGGTTTACAACTTGACCTTGATCTTTAGTTTGCATGTTTTAAATCTGTAAAACTAATTAAAACAATAATAAATACATTTCTTCCTCCGCACATAATGGTTTTTAAAAAAATCAAGAAGCTATATATACAACTTTAGTGTTTTATCTGACGTGGAAAGTCACATCCATTTTTTGCAGGATGTAAGTGATTGTCGGTTCTCAGTCATCAGGTTGAACTGAAATTTTTTTTGCATTCCTTTGTTGAACTGATCATCGAGTTCCCTTCATCTATTAGTTTCCTCTCTTTGATGTTTTGTCAGGTTTCACTATTGTTACTCGTCGGGTTCCTTTAACCTTTTTGTCATCGGGTAACACTGAATAGTGTTTGTCGGGATGCTTTGAACTTGGCAGTATCGGGTAACCTTGGCATTAGGTAGTTTTGTGCCCTGTCTGTCAATGTAGTGTAAAATGATTGTGTAGATCATGTTTTTCCTTGTATATACTAATGGAAAAATATAATGCCTTCAATTATCATTTCCACCTCCTTATGTGGTAATTTGATGCATTAGTGGTAAGTAGATGGCACTGCTTGCATTTCATGTATCCAAGGTATCCCTATTAATATGTTATAGGCCAATGGTAGATCAAGAACTTGACAAATCACATTGTGTTTAATTGGTCCTATTCTAATTGGTAAAACAATGAGCCCTTTGGATGATCTTTCTTCTTCATCGTAAGCTTTGATAGTTATCTTGCTTCTTGAATCAATGGTTTGTTTTGAAAGACCCAATTTATTGATTATATTGAGAGTACATATGTTCAACCATGTGCCTCCATCTATCAATACATGTTTGACATGGGATTTGTGATTCAAGACTTCAATGTGAAGGAGTTGATTATGCAGATGAATCAAGGACTTGTCATCTTCTTCTGAAAAAGAGAGGTAATGTGGAGTTGATATGTGATTGATCATTTCTTGGAACTTGTCTACATCAATGTCTTTTGGAACATTTTCAGAATGTAGAGCTTGTTCAAGAGCTTCCCTATGCACTAAAGAGATCTTTAATAACTCAAATATGGAAACTTGAGTTGAGGTCCTTTGCAATTGGTCTACCAAGTTATAGTTTGCAGATGGTATAGTAACTATTTGTTTTGTCACTGCTGGTTTAGAAATTGTGACAACGGGTACTTTAGAGGATGTTTCTTACTTATATGAGGAGTTAAATCCTTTGATCATGACTTGTGTTTGGCTTCGATTCACCGTGTTTGAATGTGTTAATGTGTCTTTGGCACCTTTAATAGTGATCACATTGATTGATTTGCTTTTAATGTCCAACATTTTGATCACATTATCATTATGGGAGTAGGTGAAATTCACTTTGTTTCCTTTTCCTTTAGAAGCTTCCCATTTTTTGTAGTTAGGGAATGGTTTGTTAAATTTTGTGTGATCTTTGTTAGTGGTATGTCCTTCCACTTTGATTTTGCCTCCCTCAATAAGATCTTGTATAACGTGTTTGAGCATAACAGAGTCATTAGTCTTATGTCCTTTGTTCTTATGAAAGACACAATAGGCATTTTCATTCCACCATCTTGGTTTAACTTCTGGTTCCCATGGTTTCAAATCCAGTATTGTGAGGACTATGCTATCCAAGAGCATTTTCAAAACTATCTCAAGAGGTTCTCCCGATGGAGTAAATGTTCTTTGAGGTCTATAAGTCCATGGTTTACTCTTGTTATTTTCATTGTTTTCTCTTTGTATTGTGGTTGTTACCTTAGCTTCTTTTCTTGCTTGTAAGCTATTTTTTAGATTAAACACCATTGGTTTAGTGTTTGCATTGGATGCTTCTACCACTCCATCACTAACAAAATGCTTGTTCTTGTTCCACCATTTAGGCTTGTTGTTGTAGTTGTTAGATTTGTTATCACTTTGGAGTGTGATTTCTCCTTTCTTGACCATGATGTCTTTGGTATGAATAGTGTTTTTTATCATTCTATCAAAGCTAGGTGAATCTTGCATTTGTAAAGCATAGTTCATTTCAGGTACCAAGTTGTTGATAAAGATTTCCATCTTTTCAGATTTGGGTATTTCCCTTGAGTACCTCGCAAAGATTCTCCTCCACCTTTGTAAAAAGTTTGTAAAGGATTCACCCGTTCTTTGTTTCATGTTACAAAGATCCATCATGGTTACATTATTTTGTATGTTGTAGGAGTAATGTTTGACAAATATTTTAATTTAACTCCTCAAAATATTGCACACTTGGTATGAGTTTGGAGAACCATTCCATAGTATTTATGCCTAGACTTTCTGGAAATAGCCTCATTAGATAAGTAGGTTCATTCATGTACTCTATTCTTAGAGCGCAAAATTATCTAACATGGTCATGTGGATCAATTTCTCCCATGTACTTGTTGTATTTGGGTCTTGCCATTTTAGGAGGAAATGAAACCATGTTGATACTCTTGTCAAAAGGAAATGGACATATGTGTTCCAAAGAGTATTTTTTTGTAGGTTTAATCTTTTCTTTCTTGAGTGTTGCAAGTTCCATTTGCATTAGGGTCAATTGCTTGGCAAGGATTGAAATAGGTGTTTGTACCTCCTTTTCTTTTAGTCTCTCAACATCATAGTCTTTGAGATGTCTGACTCCAAGAGAAGCTAAGTGTAGGAAATATTTCTCTTTGTCTTCACCAATGATCTTTTCCAAGGTCCTTTGGAAATTTCTACTTTGTTTAAGTTTGTTATACTCTTATTCCCATACATCTTCATCACTATCCAAATCAAAAAAAGGATGGCCATGATTTTTTTCTTCGTGACTACTTTCTCGTTTGTTACAGTCTTGTTCATCGTTAAATTCCTTAAAAGTTGCACTCCATCCTTGATGAGGTGCTTCCATTTTGGGTGAGTCTAAGTCAAATAGGAGATTGTGAGATGTCTCTCCTTGACTTGAGTAATATAGGAGGTCTCTCTTAATCATCAGCAAGGTATTGATTATGTCTTGTGTTAACCATGAAAGTTGGGTCTCAACTTCATCAAAGGTTTTCCAATAGTGTTAGTAGGATTTCAAATTGTCCAAGTAGGTGTGTCCAAGTAGTGAAAGAGTGTTTGTGTTTGAGTGAATGACTCCAGAATTAGAGGGTTAGAATTCCCTGATAGTAAGCAGGGGATCAAGTGATTTTGGTAAGTGAAAAGACCACACGTTTCAGGACCAATTGTGAGAATCTGGAAGGACATGTAAGGTAGACTTCTAACAAAATTGTGAAACAACAATAGATGGACCAGCAAGAGCAACAAGACCAGACTAAAGAGCCAAAAGGGTATCCAAAAATGCTAAGTTTCTCTGAGTGACCCATGTGCAAGTATTGATTGTCCCAGATGTGAGTTGATGCAATCTAAATGTGAGCTTTGATATGCAGTATGCAAACAAATTTCTTGTATGTGAGCTAGGAATTACCAAAAGTTAGAAATTTTCCTAGATGCGAGTTAATGCAACCAAAAGAGACCTAGAAATGACTATATGCGAGCCTCAAATAGTTTTGAAAATTTTATTAGTTTTGTCTCAAAGTACATGAAATTTATTTTGATACCAGAGTTTGTCTGAGACTTTCTAGAGAGTTTTAAACAGTATGTATGTGAGGGAGTGAAATTTATTCCTTGTTTTGAGGAGATTATCTTTTTAGTGAGCTTTTAGGACACATCAAGCAATGTTTCTTTGTTAAGGTGATCAAACACATCCCTATTACCTAGACTCTAGGCATAGAGTGAAAATATTTGTCATAGACTCAGATACACACTCACATGCTAATCAGAATATGGCCATCACCAAGCACACAATGGCTCTAGTCATGATGTTGTATTAGCCGACTCCAAATGCAAGTGAGGGCATGAACTGACAAGTATCTTGTGGCAATTACTATTTTCCTTGCACAAATATTATCACCCTTTCAGAGGTAAACCAGGTAGTTTTGGCTACAAATGTTCTTTAATTATGGGCATCCATTCACAATCATCCCTCATAGAATTGCACAAGGAAAAATTGAGGCATAGAGCCCTATGAGTACTCAAATGTGTGTAGTCTCACAAGCAAGATTCAAGCGGCTCTTCTCTACACACACTCAAGCATGTTCAAGGAATGATGTCAAAATTCTTGGAATAAAACTGACTACATCTTCCAAGGCTTTGGCCTACAAGGGAGCATATTATTTATAGTGAGTTGGAAGGGTTGGCGTAAAACCTGTCCTCACTTGGGTCATCCCGGGAGATTTTTTCCTCAATCGGCAGGCCCTCTAATGTTTTGAAAGAAATGAAAAAGGATTGGCGACTTAGGATTCTAGATTTCTGATTCTTTAAAAGAAGAAGAGAATACTCTCCTATTCCATGTAATTTTCTCCCACAAGCACATCAAACATTTTCATTCCTTCAAATTTTATAACTCAAAACTGGTGCAGGAGCACCTATTTACAAGGACAAGCTCCAGGAGGTTCCAAAGAAGGCTAAGATAATAACATGATCCATTTAATTTCACTTAATGTCATAAGGTCATTTGTGATGTATTGAGTCCATTGATGTAAGGCTAAATGAGCCATTTGTCAAAGTTTTCATAATAGTCCAAGTTAGGTCCTAATTGGTCAAAGAAGGTCAACAATGGTAAAAATGTGTAAAAGGTGTTTAAAAAGGTTCAATTGGTATCAGAGATAGAATCTCCTGAGAGTGTGAGGGGTGAAAACTCACACCAGGACCTAGCCCATGAAAGTTTATTTATTTGATTCTTGTTGATAGAGTTGTGGTTGTAGGTGGTCGTCCACTAGCTACAAGTAGGCAGACATGAAGGTCTATCATGGGGCCATAGGAGATGGTCCAAGGGCCTAAGGAAGAGGTCCACGGTTGCCAAACGTCCTAGGGAGAGAGGAAAAGAGGAGAAATCTTGGGTGAGGCAAGAGAGTTGGTGTAGCAGCATTGGAGGGTGGACAAGAGTTTGGAGCAGCACCATGAAAGGCATCCATATGAACTCCATTGAAGGGAGTCAAGAGAGTTTGGTTGAAGAATGATGTAGAAAAGGCATCAAGAAGATGGAAATATGGAAAGAATATTGAAGAGGAAAATATGAAGATAAATACAAAGGCATCAAATGAAATGATGTGTTGCTAGTTTCTTTTTCCAAGAGACTTGGAAAGCTTTCAAGGTCAGCAGTATGGTGCAGGAGCACCTATTTACAAGGACAAGCTCTAGGAGGTTACAAAGAAGGCTAAGATAATAACATGAAAGAGAAAATTCTCTAGTTGGACTAAGTAATGTGTTTAAACTTGATATTAAGTTCCTATTTGTAAAAATTGACAAAGCATATAAAAGCAAATTTTGTTTTGTTCAATTACCCCAAATTTACATGAGTTGCTTGTTCAATTACTTTCCAAAATTAGACAATTGTGCTTGTTCAATTTCCCCAAACTTAGTGAATTTCTTGTTCAATTACTTTCAACTCTAAAAAAGTGTGATTGCTTGTTCATTTCTCCCAAATTTTTATCAAGTTATAAATTGACTTTTGAGTTTTTGATTTTCCTTAAAAGGAAAAGAGCATAATCCTCTGATCAATTTATTAAGTGATAGAAAATGTTCTTAAGTTTTAAAGCTTGTAAAAAAAAGGTTAGGTTGAATGCTTTGGCAACCTATAACCCATAAATTAGTAGTTTCCCTCCAATTTTTTAACAAAAAAGTCTCTCACAGCAACCTGCAAGCAAATGTTAGGTTGTTCAAAACACAGAAATAGTCATGGTTAGAAGATTAGTGGTTGGACTTTTAAATTTGCAAGTAAACCAACCAAATGCGACTACCTTTATAGGATGCGATACTAGAATTCCTGGATACGATTAAGGATTCTTAAAATGATCTTTTTCACTAAAGGCGATTCAAAATTCACCTGATGCAAGCTTTCCCTGGATGCGATCTAGGATATACTCGATGTGATGACAGAAATCTTAGATGTGATGATCTTTTCCCGAATGCAAGCCTTTTCAACTAAAGGCGAGCTTTGGCAACTAAATGTGATTTTGGATGTGAAAATAGAGAACACAAATTAGCAAAAATAGACTTAGAAAAGAGGAGAAATCTGAGGATTTTCCCCACGGTGGGCGCCAGAAATGTGTGTGTATTTTGTGAATTGCAAGCTGCAACACAACACTTCAATATGTCATTACATTAGTGAGAAAACATGAAATATAAGATTAAAAGTACATAGAAAACACTAAAATTGACATATTGCTCCCTATCTAAGAAGATTTTGATAAATGCTATAATTTGCCCTTAGATTATGCATAAATCAATGACACATTCATGCTTAGAATGGAAGATTTAAGAGAGAATGCAAGCTAAATGCTCAAACAAAGTTCATTTTAAGTACACCAAATGAAATATTATGCAATTCTAAGAATATGGAGCTAAAATGCATTAAGAAATTAGGACAACATAAGTTTGCAAATGAAATTCTAAAATTAGGGGCCCATTGAGCTCAAAATTCATTCCTTTTATAGAAGAATTTGAGGGATGAGAAGTCAAGATTAGGTTTGTGAAGAGAGGTGGAGATTGAATCTTTGGTGATCGAAGTGATTTAACTCTCATTGGCTAATGGATAGAATTTCCATTTTGCAAGTGAGGAGTTGTAATTAGAGAATTTATTTAATTCCTTTTAATAAATTACCTTAGCCATGTATTTAATTGTTTTGATTTAATTAAATAGACCAATGTAATTAATGTGAGTTAGTGATGAGATCACTTTGATTTTTAGGAAATTAAAATGATTTAAATGAATTATGCCAATTAATTGAGGAATTGTCTGACATAATTAGGGGTATGATCACACTTAGGGAAAATAGGGTCTCTAGTTGGAGCAGATCAAATTAGGATGGTTACAATTATGATTCCAATTTTATATTTAGATACTATTGGGTGGTTATTAGATGTTATAAGATCTTTGAATGTATTCCTTTTTTCTTATGTGAGTATGATATTGCATTAATTATTTCCATAGAGTTACTTATCTAATCTATTATGCTGGCCTATGTATGATGAATTTAAATTTTAATATTTGATTATGTTATTATCTCATAGACATAATGATGCTATTAGGTATATTAGTTATGTTTTAATGGTACCCTTTCATGTGTATTCATCTCTACTTATGTGTCGAGGATCTTTCAAAGCCTTGGTGTGTGTGGTTAGGACTTCTCTAGGCATTTATGGTTTATGATAGACTATTTATTATGATTGATGGTATTTGGATTTAATTATGATGTTAGACGACATGTTCTTTGATGGATGCATAGACATCTATATGATCATTATTCATGTTTCTCTCTCTTTGATTAGGATTATGATTGTCATGGCTATTTGAAGATTATTGTTTCATGGTTTATGATTAATCGACTAGCCCATGATTTTTCTAATGATATTTTAGAGGTGACTATGCTTCATGTATATGTTATATTCATATTTTCTATGATGTGTGTGTATGATGAGGGATGAAGTCACGTTACTCACTTGTTAGTACCACATGATGTCTTGATCCCCTTCATTGATTTTCTATTTTCTATTTTCTATTTATATGTGTGTATGTGTGTGTGTGTCTGTGTCTGTGTGTGTGTGTCTGTGTGTGTGTGTGTGTGTGTGTGTGTGTGTGTGTGTGTGTGTGTGTGTGCGCGCGCTTCATCTTTGTGGTGTNATTTTCTATTTATATGTGTGTATGTGTGTGTGTGTCTGTGTCTGTGTGTGTGTGTCTGTGTGTGTGTGTGTGTGTGTGTGTGTGTGTGTGTGTGTGTGTGTGTGTGCGCGCGCTTCATCTTTGTGATGTAGGATTGCAAGTACCGAGCATCGACTTCACCTGGCTCCACATTTTTTAGTGTGTCGTTTAAATCCTCGATGGTTATTGAAGGGAGAGAGTACCAAGGCCCACTTGAGATTAACCCATACCATCCTTCTAATTGAAGAATAGTTATAGTCTTGTTTTGATGGTCAGTTTGTCAGGGTGACAGATCCTGATCCACCTGATACCTGGTTGTGCATGGTTTTTTTTGTGTATGAATTATTGTGGCTTCATGGTATTTGTTGATACTTCATGATTTAGATTAATTATATGTTGGTTTATCTTATGTTCAGGATGTATGCACTTTGACTTTGTTATGATTGTTTATTTTGGTATCATTAATGTTATTTTGGATTATTTCCATGTTTTGAGATGTGAGTGATTTTGGGTTCATTATCTTTGATTATTTTTCTTTTAGTCATTTTGGATCTTGATGGCTTATGTATTGATGGGTATATTATGTTGATTAATTATATTATTCTTTATGAGGTCCTGAATGAATATTTATTATCTAGATTTATTGGCATATATATATATATATATAGAGAGAGAGAGAGAGAGAGAGAGAGAAAGAGATAGAGAGAGTTACAACTGATTGCATGTTTGAAGTCAATTTGTTGATGATCAACTGAGTTACAGATGTGAGGATATACATTAATCATTTAATGTATTGTCATTGATGTCAAATTATTTGATTATCATTATGGTAACAAACATCTATTATGAGTTAAAGATCTAGAAAAAAAAAGTTTATGCGGTCAGTAATTGAAGAGTTCTGTATACATTGAGTAAAAATGAACACTGAGTAAATATAGTGTATACTAAGCACAGTAATAACCGAGCTAGGGATCGCCGACACTTCACGGTATTAACCAATTAATTAAATCAAACTGAGGCCGACTAAAATGATGAGCTGGAAAATTGATGATTTTGAGGTAATTGATAAGGCTTGTTATGATGATCAAACTGCTATGAAAATTCAAGGATGATTCGATGGAGAATATTGAAACATGTTTTTGACACAACTACCGAGGAAGGTTTAAGCAGAAAAATCAACGAGGAAGATTAAGCGTAAAGATATAAAGGATGGAAATTAAATGAGCTATGATGTCTATATAAGAGATAAGAGATTCATTATGAATCATGTACTAATGTGCATTCATGCAAAATTCATACATGACTGATCAAATTGGTTGTAGACAGAACTGAGCATTTCTACAGACAACACCTAGAAATACAAGAAAGAGTATTTACCGAGAAGAATAGAGTATGAAGAATCAGAGGAACTGAAGTGAATAAATTGATCAAAGGTATTATGTACTTAGCATAGATCTGAAAATCTACAAATAGAGTTATATTTGAATCAGATCATTACTGTATAAATTTTAACTATTGTTATAGATAAATCTCTTAACCAAGTAGGACGTGAAATTCTTTATTATGACATTCAAATGAATATTGATTGTTTTATTGTTGACCCCATAGTGAATGATTCGTCAAAAGAGAACTGTTAGTGATAAATCCTCTAACAAGGTCACATTTTACAATGTGCTTTGTAACCTTTAATAGGGTTGGCTCTTAACCGAGCTTACTTCAAAAGAGTGAATTATTTTTGGTTAACGGTCCCAGGTGGTTTTTCCCTTAGCAAGGTTTCCACATTAAAAATCTATGTGTAAATGTGTATGATTGTTGTGGATTGTTATTTTGCCTTATATATTACTTAATTTGCATTGATCGGTTATCACAGTATTGATTTACTGCTACTTAGTAGACAACTTGTTAGTTGGGTAACTAAAGTTTGAGATCATAGTTTATATTTCACCAAGTTGATTTAAATGTTTGAAATTATTGCTATATACATCTGGGAGAATTTGGAACTATAGGATAACTAGAGCTAACTGATTCACCTCCCTCTCAGTTATATAATAATTGGTATCAGAGCATACAATGCTTAGAAGGAAATTTTTCAAGGACTTAAGCTAAAGATCACAAGATGTATAAGAGAGATGCACCTAAGTTGAACAAGTAGAACTTCTCAACATGGAAGAGAAGAATGATATTATACCTATTATGGATTGGAGATGACATAACGCTACACCTGGATACTAAATTCATCCTACCTACTGGAACTTTGACTATTAATCAAATGAGAGAGAAACCTGAAAACAATACTATGATGGTAGAACTTACTTCTTCACTAACTGATGTTGAATTTGAGGATATTAAGACATGTACATCAACCAAGCAGATGTGGTACATGATTACACAAATTTATGGAGGAGATGCAAATGTGCAAAGAGATAAAGTTGAAAGTCTCCAAGGAAAATTTGATGACATGAGAATGAAAGAAGGAGAAAACATAACATAGTATAGTAACCAAATCAAAGAGGTTGTGAATGCTATTCGTGGAGCAGGTGGAGTTATTGATGAAGACACTATTGTGAGTAAGATTCTTAGAACTTTGTTTCCTATTTATTCTATAAGAGTCTCTGCAATACATGAAATGAGAGCAGCAC
Source organism: Thuja plicata (assembly GCA_018584345.1). Lineage (NCBI taxonomy): Eukaryota > Viridiplantae > Streptophyta > Pinopsida > Cupressales > Cupressaceae > Thuja > Thuja plicata. The sequence goes on from MU224552.1 coordinate 5,144,479, forward strand.
CTGGAAACAATATTACTATTGATAGCCTTGTCGATAGACTGATTTCATTTGATTTGAACAATTTTGACAGTAGTGTTGTTCCTACTGGTGAGTTTGCATTTTTGTCCTCTCTAAAAATTAGTAAATCTGGTAATAAACACATGATAATAAATGACAATAATAGTGATGATAAATAACATAATGAACTTGAAGCATTAATGGCTAGAATATTGCATAAATTTAAAGGAAGGTATAAAGGTAAACTACCTTTGATGTGCTTTAATTGTAAAGAAATTGGACACTTCGCTGCCAAATGCCCAAACAAAAAAAAGTGATGAAAGAAATGAAAGATCTAATGACAGAAAGGATGGTTGAGAATATAGAAGAAACCAATAGTATGACAGAAGGAGTAACTAAGATTACAAAAACAAAGCCAAGAAGGCATGTTACATTGCTGAAGATAAAGACAAAAATACTGACATCGACACTGATGAAGACATTGAGACGGTATTTGTAGCTTTGAAAGAAGGTTCAGAAGATGAAAGGTATGTTGAAACATCACTTATTTCAAAATTTAGAAAGCATGGCATTTGGGTTATTGATAGTGGCTATACACATTACATGACTAGAGATAAAGAAAAATTTGAATTTCTTGAGAATTATAATGGTGGATTTGTTAGAATGGGAAATGATACACCTTGTCAAGTGAAAGGAAAATGTACTATATTGTTGAACAAAAAGATCAAATGTGAGAATGCATATTGGGTGAAAGGACTTAATTATAATCTATTGAGTGTTTCATAGTTGAATAACATAGATCACCAAGTTGCATTTGAAAATGGAAAAGCTAGAATCTATGATGAAACAAGAAAGTTGATTGGCACTAGAGAATAATCAAAAGGTAATCTATTATATCTTGACACTAATAAAACTACCTGTTTGATAGCTAAGAATGAAGATATATGGTTGTGGCATAAGAGCTTATGTCAAGTAAATTTTGACAGCATGTTTAAGATCAGTAAGAAAAGAAAAGTAAGAGGCTTACCGAGCTTATCTAAACCTGACCATGTTATGTGCAAGAATTGTCAAATGGGAAAAATGTCGAAATCTAGTTTTAAGAGCAAGAATTTATTTTCTAATGATATTTTGGAGTTAGTTCATACATACCTATGTGGACCAATGAGAACACAGAGTTATTATGGTGACAGATACTTTATTTTATTTGCTGATGTAGACATCCTAAAATGGACAAACTTGCGACTTGACATTAAAACACTAATTTTCATCTATTAATTAATGGTTTTTTAATCATTAATTAATCATCTATTTTCCTCCAAATTCATTCCCCAAATCATCTAATCAAATTCCCAAAATTAATTAAATAATTAATTTTATTTGATTAAATAAACTTAATTGATTAATAACCATTAATTATTAATTAAATTAAATTTCCTATAGTTTTAATTGAAATATTTAAACTTACTAATTAAATTCTTCCAATTAAATTAAATTAATTTCATTCAATAAAGCAATTCTAAATCAAAAAGAATTCAATTATCTCACATATTGAAAACTTTAATAAATAAATGAATTAAATATTCATTTATCTTCAAAGAGATAACTCCAATCAGAACACATGGGTTACTCCACCCATCTCTCTAGTTCACATGGGTAACTCCACCCACCTCTTCAGTTCTAAAAGGTAACTCAAAATTAGCTCTTCAGCCAACCAAACTCTATCTCCTCTTTACCAATTGAAGAGGTGGAGTTTACTGATCGCTTCTTTAGTTCCCTTTGATCTCAACCATTCATCTCCCTATCTCTGGGATTGATCTCAATCTTTCATTTCATCCCCAATTCCTATATAATAAACCCTTCATAAACATTTGAAGGATCCAGGATTTAAAGCTTATGTACACCATTACTCTGTCAGATTGGTTCAAGCATCAAGCCTTCTTGCAATCATAGATCCAGGATTTCAAGATTTTGTGTGCCATTACTATGTCAAATTGGTTCTAGCATTCAAGCCTTCTTGCGATCATAGATCTAGAATTTCAAGCTCTTGTGCGCCATTACTCTGTCAGTTTGGTTCTAGCATTCAATCCATCTTGTGATCATACACCCATTTCAAGTATCAAATTTGTAATGCTTCTCAAGTCATAGACGCTGCCCAAACCAATATTAAGCATCAAACACAGCATTTTGGAAGGAGTTGAGAGAGACAATAGAAGCTTCAAGCACTTTTGGGGTTTGCATTCATTTGTTTTCCTTTCTTTACTTGTACATTTTATTGGTTACATTTTAAGTTATTCATTATTGGTAGGTTTGTGTATTTGATTTCTATCATTGCAAAATGGTGCTACTAACCCTTGCCTTTAGAAAGATTGGGAACCACGAATCATGAAAGATGAGGTGTACATTTTTGTGAACCTAATGTGAAGCAAACAGCCTGAATATCTCTTGCATACAATAGATACAATCCTTTAGCCTCGGCCATACAGTTGCAAACCTCATTTTCCATCATTTTCTCGATATACGTGTAATTTTGCAATTGTTGGTATTTTGCCACAGTTAAAAAAATAGTGTCGCAATTGACTGGTTTAATGTCGCAATCGATTTGAGGGTTTTGCAATCTTTTCTATCATTTCGCAATTCTCTTTTTCTGGTATTGTGCCACAATTGACCAATTTGTGTTGTAATCACCTGCATATTGTCCCAACTAAGAGTATTATGCCGCAATTGATAGAACTTTACCACAATCGCCAATAGTTTGCCGCAAACACCAAAAGTTTTCCGCAATCGCTAAAATGTTTCCGCAATACCCAGAACTTTGCCACAATTAAGGGAAGGTATTTATGTTTTGCAATTATCAGCTTCTGAAATTTTGTTTGAAATATTTAAAATATAACATTTAAGTATATTTACCTTTCTTATACTTTAAGTTATATTTTAAATATATACTTCCAGGATGTTTGAGAGTGGTTTCAGATCTCTAGGAGTTAAAATGCAAAATCTAAATTTTGGAGGATTTAAAAAAAAATAGACTTAGTCAAATTTAAGGATTCAGCATGTGTTACTAACCTTGTTGTTTCAGCTTGTGGCATTGGAAATAGATTTAACAAAGCAACTAAAATTAACTCATTTGTATTTTAGTGCTTAAAATGAACATTGCATGCAAACATCTTGAACCTCACATTTTCATATTGGTGCCTAAAATTGACATGGAGGTTAAGAATTGAACAAAGGAAAACAAACATTTCAAATTTGGTGCAATAAGAATGAACAAGCAAATCATCAACTACTTTGGGTCTTTAAAACTAAACACTTGTGCTTATATGGGTGATTAGCTTAGTTCACATTTCAATCTTTGGGGTTTAAGTGATTAACCTTGTGTCTTGAGTTTTGGGTGCATTTGCACAATCTATTAGATTAAACACCTTTATACTTTTTAGAAAGGCATGTCCAGGGAATGCACTTCTTCCTCAAAGAATGACCTTAAATCGGTAATCCTTTCGATTGATATATAAAAAAGATGCCAACCAAAGTTTCATCTTATCTAGCCAAGCTCGGGAGAGGTGTGTTGATGATAGTTTGGATCGAGTGAATATCCCTAAGGAGCCAACATGGTCAACTAGGCTCTTAAGTGAGTCACACACATACAAACTAATTGGATAGACACCATGAACCCTTACTACAACCTTGCTAATTAGAGGCCAACCCAATCTACCTCTGAACAGATACCTTATTAGAGTGCAAGGGGTTGCAGAATTTCCCCCCAAGATTCCCAACATATGTGTTCCAAGTTATTTGTGTAGTGAAAAAGATCTTCACTCCACGGCAACAATACCTGGTAATGGCAAAAACATGGTCACCTACATCGTGGACCTTTGTTTCCTAGTAGTGTGACACTTGTTGTTTAAGCTAATGGATATTCAAGCATTGGGCCTATAATATTTTATTTTGAAGCCATTGACCTAGATTAATCTGACTATTCATTTTTGAGACCTCGTGATAACCTTGCAACTTGAAAAAATTTTACAACATACACATTGTCAGTCTTCATTCTTGAAAACACAGTGTCTATTGTGCTTGTTCTTTGATCAGTTTCTAAAACACAAAACAAACATCCAACTGTCAAAATGAGTCAAACATGTTAAAGTCTAGGTTTTTCAACATCAACTGTCTTGCAAAACAGAAGACTTTTTCCAAAAATCAAAAGTGCCAAACAGTGATACCTATCTTCTAGTATTTTTAGAGACTGTTTCCCCTTTACCACAATTGCCCACACTTTTCTGCAATTGATGGAAGTCTGTCGCAGTTAACTTGTTGATTTCCGCAATCGACCTATTTATTACCACAATTGGTGATAAAATACTGCACTCAACCATTCACTTTGCCCTCAATTGGTGGATTTGTGCCGCAATTGACCAGAGATATTTTACACCTATTTTGACCTAAAACCTTGAAAGTACTCTCCATTTTTTGTCAAAGACCAGTGTTTATCCCAGAAAAATGCAAAGAACATTGTGTGAATCTCTCAACATTAAATATCATCCCTTCTTTGAAAAATCATGATTATTGTCTAAACATTGTTAGTTCAAAAGTTCAGACTCGAAATATCTTGATCTCATCATATCAAACATCATCATTATCTCTATCAAGTGACTTTGTCCTAGGCAAAGGTTGACAAATCTTATCTTTTACATCATCAAAACTTTGAGATCAAGGTAAATCAACATCTGTCCTTAGAATTACCCTTGTCCAAAACATAACTCAAGCTTTCCTAGAAAGGTTACCCTTTTTTGTTTGCTTTATATCACTTGTTTTAGTTACAAAATCTAGATCACACTATGTCTCAAACACCTCATGGAGGTCCTTACATAAGGTCGATGGATAGAACTCAACCTGAGGACTCATACATCAACTGATTCCCCACTTGGGAAATAGAGCAAGAATATGATCCTTTCACAAATACCAGTTCTACTCTATTTGTTGAAAATCTCCGTGGGCCAACCTTGTTCCAAAATGTCACAGAAGAGGAGCTTGATGATATAGAGAAAGATGCCTATTCCATGCAAGTAGTTGACATTGTTTTAGAGAGGAACCCCAAACATTTCTTAGCCATTTTGATAAAGAAGGGAGTCAAACTCCCTGCTAAATTCAGTGTGTCAACCATATGGCCCGAAAACCCTCTCGCAGGTCAAAACACTACTCATCCCTCTCAAATACTACCTATGGTTTCTCAAATTTTCCCACCATTGACAACACCAACATTAGCACAGGCGATGCCCAATCAAACCAACTACGCAAACCAAGCAAGCACATCTTCCACACAAAGCATGACATGCTCCCAACTAAGTGCACCCATGGTCACTAGTATGCCTCCACTCTCGGCCTTATGGTTTGGCCAATCAAGCTCTCATGCTATGCCTTCTATCCCACCAACAAGAAACAACCTTTTAGCAACTATAATGCTACAACCCCAGCAGCAGCAATCCCAGCTTCATCAGCAACAACAACCTCAACCCCAACAATAACAACAACCTCAACCCCAATGGCAGCAATCCCTGCTTTAGCAGCAACAACAACCCCAACCCCAACCCCAACCCCAACATTGAATATAATAGAATCAACCTTGGGCCACTCATCTGCCCCCATATCAGAATCATGTGTTGGGAAATCAATATCAAGTCCCAAAGATGAGGTCCTATGTTCCTACTCAACGAACACAACCTGATCAGTCCTATATCAACCAGTTTCCCCCATGGTAAAAAGAGAAACATGATAACCCATTTTCCCCATATGAAGAAGAATAAGAAACCAACTACTATGATGACAATAACCCTCTTGTCTATTAAGAACTTTTCCCTGAGTTGATACACGAACAATGGAAAACTAATATCCTTGTGCAACAAGTGCAAGACCTACAAAATCAGCTAAAGGATCTTCAAATTCAAAGTCAACCAAAGTCTTACACTGTAGAAGACTTATATCCCTACCCTATTGACTATATATCTCATAGCACATCACAAGTCAATGAACGTCCTCTTATTTTCTCAAATCCACCACCAATGACTTCCCAAATAAACACAATTGAAAATTGTCATCCTTGGGAGACCAATCTAAACCTTTCAAGAGTTTAATTCAAAAACTAGTCTATAGACATCATTCTATTGTTAAGCAAGATCAAAATCATCTACCCATGTCTAGCAAGGGTCCATTCCAAAAAAATAACATTGTTGACACATCTATCTCCTATAAAGAATTTGTCCCATAAGAAGCCTCCATGCTTCCCATTAGTCCTTCATCCAACGAAGAGTCACAAGAGAAATCTTTTCCATTCCTATCAAATGATATATCCAGTGATGAGACCTCCCAAGGGCTATCCACAATAGATTTCAATGTTAATCCCTCTTACGACTCAGATATCCTAGATCCAATGCCACAATATGCTCCATTCCTAGACGAACCAACTCTAGAGACTCCCATTCAAAATCCTTCTCCCTCATGTCAAAACAGAATCCACCATACATATTCCAAATGATACTCTATGTCAAGAGGATGATGCAAAGCATGAAGAAGCAAGTTCTAAAGAAAATCAAGATCAAGATCCCAAGAATGACCAAACCTATGTAGTTTTTTACCAAGATCTTATACTTCTAGAAACTCATGAAGATTCCACTATCCTTGACAATCCTATCCAAGTAGATCCCCTTCCATCCCAAGAAAAATTTTTCCTTCCAAGTCTTATGGACCTTCCACTTCCCATTCCTAATAAAGATCATGACATCCTTCCCATTCTTTCAAAGGATTCCATTCATAGTCAAGAGAAAATCACCCCTAAAATGGAGTCTAATGGTCCTCTTCCAAGTCAAGATCAAAGTATCCCTTCACCTTTATCTCCACCACAAGATCCCATCATCCCTCTAGATCCTCCTCACAATCCTATGATTCCTTCATCTCCATGTCCTAATCCTCCATCTTCTCCACAAGATCATATCCTACCAAATGATCTTGTCACTTCTCCTATTCCATCACAAGATCCTATCATTCCTCCTGATCCCCCTCATGACCCCAACACATTTATGCAAGTTTTTCATGAACCCCATGCATTTCAAATGGATTCCTCTACTTCCATTCAGTCTGGTCCACTTCATGATCCTATTGTTTCTTCCATATCATATCCACCTCAAAATGGACTCGCATCTTTTAAAGAGTATCCTACTAGTCAAAGAAAGCATTATCAAGTCAAAGGGTTAGACCTCCATGAACAAAGTACATTAAAACCCTTTTATATCAAAGAAAATGTTGATGGTCATGGCCTTCATAAAAACACTAATTCTCAGTATGTTGGTACCCCTTCCAAATCCAAATCCAAATGTATACCATCCCCTTCACCCCTTCCATCCATCTTAGGTCCATATATTCCTCCATCCACTAGTTTACAATCCACTTCTTCTTTCCTAAATCAAGGTCAACAAAGGCACACATCTTGGACAACCTTCCACCCATCAGAAAACTCTCCATACCATTATTATCCATCCATAAATCACATTCCCCTTTCAAGCAATTTGGATGCCAAACATAAGTTCCATAAGTCAATAAATCCACATGCAGTCAAGGACCAACATGTCCAGTCTAATCAACATGTAAAAACAAAGAAAAATATGATCCAAAAGGAAAAAGAAATGTCCAAAAGGACTCAAAGGCCCCTTGAGAAAAAAACAAAATTCAAAATCAATATGGGTTCCTAAATATCTTATAGAAACAATGCATTCTAAGGGCCCACAAAAGAATAAAAAATCAAAATCCATGTGGATTCCTACGAAGCTTCTTGAAGCACAATATCCCAAAGAAAAATCCAAGTTGGCATCCAAAATTTCTATCCATCCATTTAAACACCTCCAACCTTCCAAATCCATTTTGGGTCCTTATGTCCCAAAATTCATAAACATTCCTCCATCAAGTCCAAAATATCCTTTTCTTCCATCAAATCCAAAATATATTTTTCCTCCATCACTCCATCACCCCTCAAGGTGTGTGCCAATGTTGTTTGTTCCCACATATCCATCCACTCAAAATCAATTATTCTCGCAATCCCTCCATTATCCAACACATATATTCCAGTCTTTCATCCATCCTCTTGTCCAATCCTACACATAAAGCATTACCCTATCCCACTTCATCCATTTTATCCCCCTTTTCCATCACCCTATCAACATCTTTGAGCATACCTTCAATAGCCATGATCTATTATAACACATATTACAAGGTTACAATCTG
>MU224552.1:5152790-5165779 GCA_018584345.1 Thuja plicata
GCTTAAGTGCTTCATCCATTTCCTATCATGAGTCTATTATCTTCCAAAAAGTCAGAAAAAAAAAAAAAAAAAAAGAGAAAAATATTCGTCCACTAGTGAAAACCTGGCAAACATGCACATTAGACAAGTACCATAAAGAAAAATAGGAAAATGGGCATCATTTGTAATCTATGAACCTCTTGCATTCCATACATGGGGGCATGTTCCATCCATATTTTCCTATCATATCATATCCTTTTCACTTCCTCCATTAACCTATATCCCTCATATCCCTTACCTTATCAGCATCCATATTTTTCCAACTTTGATCCTGACAAGGCTAGGGATCTCCTTAGAAGCATCACATGTCCTATATGTTTCATGTTGTCCACATCCCTATGGTCCATATTTTCTATATTTCCATAGTCTTGAATCCATATCCCTTCCCCTTGTCCATTCTTGATCTTTCTTTCCCTATCCATGTCCTATCATTATCCTATCAAAACCCTCTCTTGGTCTTGATTAGAAAATATAGACAAAAAATTCAAAACCTATTTTCAACATCCACTTGACATGTCCACTCTTGTCAACCACATGCCAATCAATGCACCATGTCTTTATCTTATCTTGTCATGCACAGTCTCTTATCTTTCAAAGAAACATGTTATCCCATCCCGTGGACAGCCCTTGGCATCCAAACAACTTCAAGACTACTAAGAGACCTTTGACCTTCATCCATCAATCCATAATTTCCTTGCCTTACTAGATTGGGGGCAATCTGAAAAAAATCTATGTGGGGATTTGACCTAGTGGGAAAGATTACACCATCTTTAGCTATTGGACATAAATACATCATAGCAGCAACAAAGTACTTCACTAATTGGGTGGAATCAATTCCCTTACTTACATAACTGGAAAGTAGATATCAATTTTCATACTCAACCATATCATCTATCGATATGGGATCCCTCAAACCATCCTAACAGATCATGGCACACCTTTCCAAAACAAAGATGTTGAAGAGCTATGTGAATAGTTCCAAATCAAACAAGGATTCTCTTCATTCTATTATCCTCAAGGTAATGGCCAGGCTGAAGAAACAAACAAGACCATTTTGAAAATATTGAAGAAAATAGTTAATGAATCAGGGCAAGACTGGCATTTACAGCTTAGTCCCGCATTATGGGCCTACAGAACTAGCATGAGAACACCTACATGAGCCACTCAATTGTCCCTAGTATATGGATCAAAGGTGGTCCTACCCCTCAAAGTGGAAATCCCATCCCTGCGGATATCATTAAAGAACCTGATTTCAGATGAAGACTACAAAGTAGCAAAGCTCAGTGAACTGGAACTACTAGACGAAAGAAGACAATATGCATTCAACCACTCACAAGGCTATCAAAATTTCCTTAGAAGGAATTATCACAAGAAAGTGAGGCCACACACCTTTGAGGTATGAGACCTCATCCTCAAATAAAATCAAAAGAACCAAGAAGAAAGAGTAAAACCAAGAAAGTTTGAGCATAACTGGCTAGGATCATATGTCATTGTCAACTCTACCCAGAGTGGGGCATACCAACTGGTGACACCAAAAGGAGATCAGCTCCCCAGATACATCAACAACATGCACCTCAAGAGGTTCTATGCTTGAATTCTCAATGGTTAAGGCAACTATCTACATATCCATAAAATACAAAAATGTTACTTTGGTGAAAACCTAGCAAACAGGCACCTTGGTGACAACAAAAAAAAAAGTAAAGAGAAACAAAATCACTCTCTTAGTGAAAACCTAGCAAATAGGTGCTATTGAGTAGGTACCTTGGTGAAAACCTGGCAAATAGGTGCCAAGTGTTCAAATCTAGCTTCACCATCAATGAATTCCAATATCAAAAGCCTGAGCACACTTCAAATGCAAGACTGACTACCCAACCTATATCTAGAAGCACAAACCCCTCTGAGCACCAAACACTTATCCATGGTTAGTACTGGTCCACTAGACTAGGGGGCAATTCAAAAACCCATCAAAAATCCTAAAAAAAATGGAAAAATCATCAAAATATCCTAAAAAGATCAAAAATCCTGAAAAAAATCAATCTTCATAAAAAACAATCAAAAATAGAAAAATAAAAAGCAATAAAACCAACTCGGTTATCAACAGAGCAAAGGGAGATCAAGCCCAGTCAATCAATGTCACAACCATGAGCTTTGTGAATCAACATTGGGCCCATATGACACAGCTTTATCAATCTATCAAAAATATCAGCAAGCAAACTGGAAACCAAGCCAATATATCAATTGTCACAATCATGAGCTTTGTGAATCAGCATTGGGCCCATCTGACACAGCTTGATCAGCCACCAAAAATGATCAAAATCAATCAATCAATCATATCAATCATCTTACATGGTGATGGATACACTCAAAACCAAACAAGTCAATCTTATATGAGTCATCTATTGCTAAAATTAGACACACTCGAAGCAATCAAGCCAGTCAAGCCTATCAAAAGAGTCGAGCCAATCAAGAGAATGCAACTAAATCAAGGAACCATCCAAAAATGTTGACTAGGTTAGTCAGTCGGTCATATGTCAGTCTATATTTCATGGTTATGTTCTTACGCTACTCCAGGATCCACCAAGTGAGGAGAGTAGCTATTATGGATCATTACTTATTTTCTTTGATTGATGGTTGTTGAATGTTCACTTTGATTTTAGGGCCATGATGATTTAAGATAAATGTGGTAGGCACTATCACTTATCTGGAAGCCACGTAGTTCCATTATCTGAGCTTAACCCTGGCAAAGAATTGGACATTCCATCTCTTTTATCTACTTGTTTATTTACCAAATAGAATCAAGAGCTCGCAGTGCTATTCAAATGGACTCTGGGTGCATTATAATTCTATCTTGGTTTCTATGGTCTTTTATTTTTTGCAATCAAGAGCTCATGATGCTATCTAGATGGACTCTGGGTGCATAAGAGTTCTATCGTGTTTTCTTTGGTATTTTCTTTATGGAATCAAGAGCTCACAGCATTATCCAGATGGACTCTGGGTACATAGGAGTTCTATCTTGGTTTCCTTTTTTTGGTTTATTCAGAGGGAAAAGCGGTATCCAGATGGTCAATATCTGGGTTCTTTTGGATCTCTTTCTTTTCAAACAAGGAACATATCTGAACCTAGATAGTCAATATTTAGGTGCACTAAGTTCTCTTTCTATTCAATCTCTCTACTCCTTCTATTTATCAAGAGGTCGTGGTAGTATCTAGATGGTATGTGATCCGGATGTATTGGATACTCTTTGAAATTTCATAAAAGATGCAATGATGAAAAATATTGGAAATAGGGGTAGCGACTTGGGAAACTCATCCTTTCTACCAATTCATATCTGCCAAAACAAACAAAAATCCTTTCTATCATTCCATATCGATCAAATCAATCCCAGAGAGCATATTTCCAAACTAACTTCCTTCTAACTAACACATGCATTACTCAGATATTTTGCGCATAATAGATTGCATTCATTGCAATTAAGTGCATCATAAAAATGAAAAAAAATAGCAGCTGCATACATGGTAAATCATAAATCACATGCATCCAAATCATCTCATACAAACAAACATTTCATTTCCACCATCTTGTATTAACATGTCAGTATCATAGGAAAAGAATATCATACACCTAAGAGTCTGCATAATAGAATCGCATTGCATAAAGCATTTCAACATCTAAACATAATCATATAGAAACCATACATATAGCAAGTAAATCAATAGATGAATCTCATATAATCCAAATATCTTAGTACAATGAATGGTCGCAAGTCTAAACATAAGGAATTAATCAACATATATATCAATAAATATCAGTGTGTTAAGATACAATAATGGATAAGCCTCAGAGTATATCAAAGGAACATCGCTACAAAAATGGTACATGTACAAAAGTAGAAAGGCACAAAATCAGCATGTGCTACCCCCACCCTCGTCGTCAGGTGGACGAGGGGGTGGCATATCAGTAGAAAGTCTCTGTGATGAACTAGGAGCACCAACACCACTATTCAATGATCTTTGAGCCCTACTGGATCTTTGTGAGGTTGTATAGTTGGGAACCCTCTGATCAGTAGGAACCACACCCTCATAGTGGCACCTCCAGTACTCAATCTCTCTCTGAGCATCATGCCCAGATCTATAGTATTGGTCCAACACATCCTGATGTGAGATGTCTTTTACACTGTCAATAAAAGATCAGACCTGTGGTCAAGCTTGTCTCTCTCTAGCCTCCACCGCAGTCATCCTGACCTTGGCTGCTATAACCCTAGCCTCCAAAGTAGTGGCACGTGCATCAGAGGAGGAAATTCTAGCCTATAAGTTGGCAACCTACTATGTGAGTCTCTCTAGATTGGTAGGATCTATGTCCATCCCTCCCATGGCCACATCCATGTCCCCCTCCTTAGCTCTATCACCCAATCCCTCATCACCCCTCCCCCTCACCACCCAAGAATCCTCACTCTCAGAACTCTCACCAGTACTGCCACATCCAATGGAAGAGCTCAAACTAGAGCTCTCGGCATCCAAGACCTCAATATCAATATCTGCAATCTCCACATCCACATCTTCCACAATCACCCTATCCTCCTCTCTCAGAGCTAACACATGTCTAGTATGCCAAAGTACTCTCCACACTAACTGAGGTGCCTCCTCCTCCATCGCCTCCTCATCCTCCAAATGGCCCTCAATCCAACTCTCTGACTACCACTCCGCCCACCCCTCATCTGAACCCCACCACCAACACCCCTAGGACCAGGATCATCTCCACCATCATCTCCCCTCCCCTGTCCTCCATCTCTACCTCCATCCCATCCTCCATCTCAGCCTCCAACTCTACCTCTATCACGGCCTCCCTCTCTCCCTCTATCTCGATCACCCCTACCTCATCATACCTGTCGGCACCTCCTCATGATAGTCCTACCAACGGGACAAGAGACATATGTAAGTGAAACAGGACAGGTTTGTGCCCAATGAGCATCATACTAAGGAGTGGTTCCTGCAAAAGATCAAATTCAAATATCAGTACCACATCAGATAAGAAACAAGTATCATAAAGTAGATAGACTAAGAGAGTAGTAAGGGAATTACACAAAATAAATTATTGCACAAACATACCTGCATCTACAGTGGCAGATCGCCATGTTAATGGAATAGGAAGTAAGCCTACAAACTCAGTCCACGCAGCATCAAGTGATATGACTCCGCCCTAGATAGAAGCATCCCTCGACCTATGAGACAAATAGGCATACATATCTGACACATCCTGCTGCTCCCCGAACTATCACAACACCTTGGCAGTGTTGTGAAAATCAATCATATGTACATGGTCAGTGACACGACCAATCAGATATCTCTGTTGATGGAAAAAAGTAAGATAGGTATCCTCTACATCCCATACAGGGCACTCTCTATATGGTCTCTAAATGAAATAAGGCATCATATCCAACTGTTGACACCAATACAACAAATGACCCATGTGGGTTTGAATGATGGCTCCATCATACATGAACACATAAGGCCTATCTAGAGGTAGATCACGAGAACCAACAAGATGATACACAACAATGTGCTTCCATGCCCATATCTGGAGAAGGGTAGCACCATAGTTGAGAGACATACCATTAAGGTAAGCCACGTAAAACATATGATAGTGCATATGAGCTAGCATGCATGGACCCCATGCATATATAGTATGATCACAGACCATACTCTGCAATACAGAACCAAAGCCAACCGAGAATCCGCGTTGGCGTCGATCATGGCATAAGATGCCACATATCAAACTACCTAATAAGGTAGACAATCTATCAAGGCCCAAGCAAAATTGGGACCATGGAATATCATATGTGCCAGAAAAACCAAGCTGATCCCAGGGCAATCCAGATAACTCAGTCAAGGCAACAATACCAGGTCGGGTGGCATACTCAACAAGCGCACCCTGGATCGGAAGCTGAAGAATGCGGTAAAAATCCTCCAATGTAACAATACACTCTCGAGTGGGTAACTAGAGTGTGCATGTCTCTGAATTCCATCGCTCTACAAGAGCCAAGATCAGACCCCTATTGGTCGTGATCTCTGGCATGTAACAAATCCAATATAAACCTAACTCTCTACGCACTAACCTCTCATCCTCAAAGAGTTGGAGCTTGTATACAAGTCTCGCTGGTCTAGACTCTTGGTAGCGCAGACTCCTCCCGAAGAACTACACATAGAAATAAATCAAAAATATATCAGTATCAATCATAGAGAGAAGAGTTAACAATCAGCATAAGCAGAAATGAGACCAACCAAATCTAGGCAACAGTTAAAACAAGCAATTGTGGCAATAAACCCTACAAGTGCGATAATTTTATGCGATTGCGAAACACAAAAGGCAAATGTGGAAACAACATGCAATTGCGGTATTCAAAGCCGACAATTGTAGCCCTCTTATCAATTATGTCTTACAACCAGCAATTGCGGCTTTAAAACCGTAATTGTGGCAAAATCGCAATCGATTGCGGCAACCTTGGAAAATTGACAAAAAATAAAAAATTTTAAAAAGCAACAAATAAATGCATTAATGACACGCAAAGCAAGAACACTCACCGGACGTCCTGTGCCAGCTGGCCTCTGATACATCTAGACTCGGTCAAAAATGTGTGTGACACCAGGTAAGCCCGCCATCGCACAAAAACAGGAGGAAAAACATAGAAAGCTAAGGACAAACTCACCAAGACTCTGAGAGGTCCAAGAAGGAAATGTGACAAATGAAGGGCAAACTTGGCTACTTATAGGGAATCCAAAAAACCCTAATTTCTCTAGAACGAAATAAATTTCTTCCCGGTCCCCGAAATCTTTGATAATCAATATCAGGGGCAATATAACAAGTTTTTCAAATCAGACAGCTACCCAGATTCAGAAATTGCAGTTTCAACAAATTAACGCTCATGTTGCAACTTTTCGCTCAAATTTGTTGAAGGGGCATAAATAGACCTACTATCACTGAGACAAGCTGGGGCAAGATCAAAATTAGAAAATCTTTGACACACTATGAAAAGTCACATTGTATCAAAGAGGGGAAAATGTAGACACCCTAAAATGGACATACTTGCGACTTGACATTAAAAACATTGATTTTCATCTATTAATTAATAGTTTTTTAATGATTAATTAATCATCTATTTTCCTCCAAATTCATTCCCCAAATCATTTAATCAAATTCCCAAAATTAATTAAATAATTAATTTTATTTAATTAATTAAACTTAATTGATTAATAACCATTAATTAATTAATTAAATTAAATTTCCTATAGTTTAAAATGAAATATTTAAAATTACTAATTAAATTCTTCCAATTAAATTAATTTAATTTCATTAAATAAAGCAATTCTAAATCAAAAAGAATTCAATTATCTCACATATTGAAAACTTTAATTAAATAAATGAATTAAATATTCATTTATCTTCAAAGAGATAACTCCAATCAGATCACATGGGTTACTCCACCCATCTCTCTAGTTCACATGGGTAACTCCACCCACCTCTTTAGTTCTAAAAGTAACTCACAATTAGCTCTTCAGTCAACCAAACTCTATCTCCTCTTTAGAAATTAAAGAGGCGGAGTTTACCGATGGCTTCTTCCGTTCCCTTTGATCTCAATCGTTCATCTCCCTATCTCTCAAATTGATCTCAACCGTTCATTTCATCCCCAATTCCTATACAATAAACCCATTATAACCATTTGAAAGATCCAAAATTTGAAGCTTACGTGTGCCATTACTCTGTCAGATTGGTTCAAGCATCAAGCCTTCTTACGATCATAGATCCAGGATCTCAAGCTTTTGTGCGCCATTACTATGTCAGATTGGTTCTAGCATTCAAGCCTTCTTGCGATCATAGATCCGGGATTTCAAGCTCTTATGCACCATTACTTTGTCAATTTGGTTCTAGCATTCAAGCCATCTTGTGATCACACACCTATTTTAAGTATCAAATTCTTGATGCTTCTCAAGTCATAGACACTGCCCACACCAATACTAAGCATAGAACACAGTGTTTTAGAAGGAGTAGAGAGAGACAATATCAGCTTCAAGCACTTTTAGAGTTTGCATTCATTTGTTTTCCTTTCTTTTCTTGTACATTTTATTGGTTACATTTTAAGTTATTTTTTATTGGTAGCTTTGTGTGTTTGATTTCTATCATTACAAAATGGTGCTAATAACCCCCACCTTTGGAAAGCTTGGGAACCACGAATCATGAAAGAGGACGCATACAGTTGATGACTACTCTAGAATGATGACTGATATGTTCTTAAAAGAAAAATCTAAAGTATTTAATATGTACAAATGGTACAAAGCTAAACTGGAAAAAGAAAGTGGTAAAGAACTGAAATGTTTGAGATCTACCAGAGGAGGTGAATTTATTTCTGATGATTTCACTAACTTCTGTAATGAGTATGGAATTAAGAGACAAGTCTCTACACTGAGAACACCACAACAAAATGGGATTGTTGAAAGAAGAAATAGATCAATTATGGACTATGCTAGAACACTGATGATTGAAAATTATGTTACACAAGCATATTGGAGGGTAGTTGTTAGTATTGTTGTATACACACTGAACCGATTACAACTGAAGAAAGATACAAACAAGACACCTTATGAATTATGGTATGGTTATACACCTAATGTGAGTTACTTTAGCATATTTGGAAGTCAATGCTATATTTTGAAAGATGAAAGAAATAGGAAATTTGACTCAAAAGGTTATGAAGAAATATTTCTAGGATATTCTACTAAGAGAAAACTTATAAATGTTTGAACAAGTCTTCTAACAAGATCATTAAAAGTGAAAATGTAAAAGTTGATGAATTTGCTGAGAAAAATGAAGAGGAAAGCAACCGAGAACCAAAAGACTATGGTAGATTTGTTTACATTGAAGAACCTGACACTTTGCCTGAGAAAATACATAATGTTACCGAGCAATAGGGTAGTGTTACCAAGCATCAGGAAGCATCAACCGAGAATCAAGAAGATGTTGCAATTGAAGATCATGATGAAATACCAACAAAAGAACACACTGAAGAAAAAAGAATTGAACCTGTACTTGCAAAGTATGTAAGAAGACATCATCCACATAATAATATTATTGGAGATAAAAGAGATGGCATGATGACACAAAGTAAGTTGAATAACAACACATGTTTGATTTGTGAATTTAAACCTAAAACTGTTAGAGATGCACTTGAAAATGAAGAATGGATTAATGCAATGAATGAAGAAATTGAGCATATAAAAAAAAAAAAAACATGGACATTAGTACTGAGACCGAGTGATAAGAATATCATTGGCACCAAATGGATATTCAAAAAAAATTTGAATGAGAATGGAGATGTAACCAGAAATAAAGCAAGACTAGTATGCAAAGGGTATGCACAAGAAGAAGGTATTGACTATGAAGAAACTTTTACACCCATTGCTAGACCTGAAGGAATTAGAATATTACTTTCTTATGCTGCATACAAATGATTCAAAGTATATCAGATGGATGTTAAATCTGCATTTATGAATGGAATACTGGAAGAAGAGGTATACATTGAACAACCTAAAGGTTTTGTTGATCCTACTCAGGAAAGCATGGTATGTAAGTTACAGAAAGCTTTATATGGACTTAAACAAGCATTGAGAGGATGGTACAAAATACCACTCCTATCTTATCAATATTGGATTTGTAAGAACAAGTGATAACAACAATTTGTATTTGAAAGGAGGAAATAATGATAAAACATTTATTGCTAAAATTTTTGTTGATGATATTATATTTGGAGGTAATGATAACTTATGCAAATCATTCACTGATGAAATGAGGAAAGAATTTGAAATGTTAATGTTTGGAGAGATCAAATTTTTTCTTGGATTGCAAATTTTACAATAGGCTGAAGGCATCTACATTACTCAATCCAAATGCATCAAGGAAATACTGAAGACATTTCGAATGGAAGAATCGAAACCAGTCGAAACACCTATGGTTACAGGATGCAAATTGACAAAGGAAGATAAGACAACCAAGGTCAATCAGACATTGTATAGATCTATGATTGGAAAGTTGATGTATGTTGTACACACAAGACCAGACATTGTACACATAGTTGGAATTGTAGCAAGATTTTCTGCTAATCCTAAGCAATCAAATTTGACTGCTATAAAGAGAATTTTTAGATACTTGAAGAACACTGAAGACTATGGATTGTGGTACAAGAGAAAAGACAAATTCAAACTGAAATTTTACACAGATGTTGATTGGGCTGGGAACATTGATGATAGAAAGAGAACTACTAGTGGAATATTCTTTGTGGGAGACAAATTAGTTACTTGGATAAGTAAAAAGCAAGGATGCATATCTTAGTCGACCACAGAAGTAGAATATGTTGCTACTACTGCAAACTGTTCGAACATTGCATGAATCAAACAACTTTTGAAAGGAATGAATGAAGAGATCAATGATCCAATGATAATTTATTGTGATAACACTAGAGAAATAAATATTTCAAAGAACTAGGTGATGCATGCGAAAACAAATCATATATCTATAAAATATCACTACTTGAGGGAACAAGTACAAGAAAAACAAGTTACACTGGAATATGTACAATCAAAAGAACAACTAGCTGACATATTCACTAAACCCTTACCAAAAGATACATTTGAGTACTTGAGGAATAGATTAGGGGTTCATCCCTTGTCTATCGGTCACTAAGGTGACTAGGAGGTTGCATCAACCTACATGTAATCAAAATATCAATCATGTTGATGCAAAACTAAACTAGACTAAAAATGGCATATCAATACACTACAAGGTACTTACACTACTGCACTGAAAACCAGAGATATTTGTTTTTTTCTAATGAAGAGTTGTATATTTATTTTTGGGATTGTTGTCAAAGGTAGAGGAGATTCAATGAAATATCTATCCATTGCAAGGGAGAAAGGGAGAAAATATAAAGGGAGAGAAATGACACATCTATCCATTTCAGGGAGAGAATATTTGAGAAGATTCCAAAACAGAAAAGTCAAATCTATAGAAAGAGTCTGCATAGTGAGTTTTTAATGTTGAAACATATTATATATACAAGCTAGGGAGAGATACAATATTTTGCATATATTTGTAGAACAAAATTTTGGTATTCTATGGCATTTTCATATTGCATATTTCATATTGTGTTGCCATCAATGTCAAAGGGAGAGATTGATCAAATATAACTGATTGTATGTTTGAAGTCATTTTGTTGATGATCAACTGAGTTATAGATGTGATGATAGACATTAATCAATTAATGTATTTTCATTGATGTCAACTTATTTGATTATCATTATGGTAACAAACATCGATTATGAGTTAAAGATCTGGAACAAACAAAGTTTATGTGGTCAGTAATTGAAGAGTTTTGTATACGCCAAGTAACAGTGAACATCGAGTAAATATAGTGTATATTGAGCACAGTGATAACCGAGATAGGGATCGCAAACACATCATGGTATTGACCAAGTAATTAAATCAAACTGAGGCTGACTAAAATGATGAGCTATAAAATTGATGATTCTGAGGTAATTGATAAGGTTTGTTATGATGATCAAACACCTATGAAAATTCAAGGATGATCGGACGAAGAAGATTATTGAAATGTGTTTTTGACACAACTGTCGAGGAAGGTTTAAGAGGCAAAATATATGATGGAGATTAAATGGTAAAATCTAAAGGATGGAAATTAAATGAGCAATGGTGTCTATATAAGAGACAAGAGATTCATTATGAATTATATACTAATGTGCATACATGCAAAATTCATGCATGACTGATCAAACTAGTTGAAGATGGAACTGATCATTTTTGTAGACAACACTGAGTGACAGAGGAACGAGTATTTACCGAGCATAACAGAGCATGAAGAGTTATATTTGAATCAGATCATTATTGTATTAGTTTAACCATTGTTATAGATAAATCTCTTAATAGAGTAGGACATGAAAGTCTTTATTATGACATTCAAATGAATGTTGAGTGTTTTCTTATTGACCCCATAGTTAATGATTGGTCAAGAGAGAAATGTTAGTGATAAATCCTCTAATCAGGTCACATTTAACAGTGTGCTTTGTAACCTTTAACAGGGTTGGCTCTTAACCAAGCTCACTTTCGAAGAGTGAATTATTTTGGGTTACCAGTCCCAGGTGGTTTTTCCCTTATCAAGGTTTCCATGTTAAAAATATATGTGTTAATGTGTATGATTGTTGTGGATTGTTATTTTTCCTTACACATTACTTAATCTGCATTTATTGATAATCACAGTATTGATTTACTACTACTCGGTCGACAACTTGTTAGTTGGGTAACTAAAGTTTGAGAACACAGTTTATATTTCACCGAGTTGATTTAAATGTTTGAAATTATTGTTATATACATATGGGAGAATTTGGCACTGTAGGATAACTGGAGCTCACTGATTCATCCCCCCTCTCAGTTATCTAACAATATATGTATATTTTAGTATGTGTAAAAGTATTATTTTAAATTAATAACTAAATATATACACTTATATGTTAGTGGATGTATTTTGTGTGGATCAATATTATAAGTGTAAATCATATCTAGATTTTAAGGATATATTATTGTTGGAAACAATTGTTTAATTGTGTGTTGTCCTTGATGTTACACAAATGTCATATCAGTCATTAGACAGAGTCTACCGAGTTAAGAATGTCATATCAGTCATTAGACAAAGTCTACCGAGCTAAGAATGTTCAGCAAGGCAGTTTACCAAGTCTACCGAGTTCAGACGGTAAGAGAATCAATTTATAGAGTCTACCGAGCACTCCAGAATACTATATCGAGAAGTTAGTTACTACCGAGTTCGCACGGTCAACTAAGGAAAGTTAGTCTTTACCGAGTTCGCATGGTTAGCAAAGGAAAGTCAGTCTTTACCG
>MU224552.1:5172299-5201742 GCA_018584345.1 Thuja plicata
TAAGTTAATTTACCGAGTTACAGCAGTTTATATCTAAGACATCTAAGGGACTTGTGGATTTATTTTTGTGGTAACTGATTCACCCCTCCCCTCTCAGTTACTCCATCCATATTTCCAACAATTATAAGCTTCTTATTATATAATTGAGTAAAGATGTATATGAGAGATATGTTTATGTCTCTTAAATAAATCTTGTTTATTTAATAATTTGGAGTGGCATTTAGTTTATTCCCATCGAACTTCCTCGTAAGGAAATTTATGGTTTATTTTTCATTATTTTCCTTATGTTGGCTAGATAATTTTATTTGGGGAGGAATTCTGAAAAATTTCATGAGGAGTTTGTAAAGGATTCTCTTTGAATTTGTCAATTTCTGAGAGAAATTTGATTAAGGATTCTTCTTGGTTTGGAGGGAGAGGTTTTCATTTGATTTCCAGAGCTTTTGTATTTTGGATTATTTGTGGATTTGGTGTATTTTATTTTTGCACCTTGAAGATTGGATTGCTTCTCCTTTATTGCTTCATTGTCCATTCTTTTGCTTGGATCTCGACATGACCCGAGGTAGGGATTGAATCCCATGTCTTCATTGTTTGTTTTTTTGTAAAATGTGATATTATTTTATATCTAAATATCATATTGGATCTTTACTTGAATTTTCATTTCAAATTTGAAAGTATTTGTGCAAATTGAATCGAATGTATGTTGTTCTTCCTAGGTTTTTAAACTGTTTGTTTTGGAAATCTTTTATTTGCACTTTTGAAATGGAGTCTAGGGTTTCAATTGATTCGTAATTTGGAAAGGAAACTTAGAGATATAAAATGGTTATCTATTATATTTAGCTTCTAGGGACCAATCAATACCCTATAAAATTCATGGGGACCCTGTCCAAACTGCCCAGTTTTTGGGCTAACTGTGCAATTACAAAGTCCAAGTGCACATCATATTTTCCCAACTACAAGAGAATCATCCCAAGTGTGTAGAAAAAGTGTCCAAGTGAACATATATTATTCCAAAGTGTGTAGGATTTCATCCCAAGTGCGCAAATCCTATTTTGTGACCAGTTTTTGCATAATTAGGGTTTGAGTATATAATAGAGGCATTAGGGTTTGAGTGAATACCAAAGGAATTAGGGTTGTTTGTGCTCTATTTTATTTGTGTTGTTCAGTCCATTAGGGTATAATTATTCCAATTTCATGTAATTTTATGTCTTTCGATTCTTGTATGATGATTTTATATAGTTTTGATTCTAGATTAGGGTTTAGGGATTGCCAATGAGAGATAGGCTATGTATGTGTCCCTAAACCAATTTATATCCAATCTAAAGGCTATATGGAATTATAAATGATGAAATTCTTGTATATATGATTCAATTATGTTTCCATTATATTGTTTTGAACATAAGAAAGGTAACCTAGGTGTACGGTAGGTTGAGTGCCTCTTAATGGGGGTCGGGGCACTAAAGTGGTCAGTACTAGGGTAACCCATTGACAAGTTGTGTAATCACATGATAACCTAATAAATGAGCTGGGTGAGATACACATTAAATAAGATAATTATTTTTCCTCTTCTGTGCCTTGAGAACTAGTACAGGTTAAGGATGGGAGTGGGAGAATATGCATGTTGAGATGGCATAATCAAGCTTCCTTGTCCTTATGAAAGGTTGTTTAGTTCCACATGAGTCTCACTTGGGGTTGGGGTCTAGAGTGACCAGTACTAGGGTAATTTAAGAGTCTTGAGGTCCGGGTCAGTCCAGAGGGACAAATACCAAGGTAACTCAAGATAGAGGCTATGTGATGACACTCTTCCTACATGTATCCTAGAGTCCCTTCCATTGCATTTGTTTTTCACCTCTGGTATCCTTTGCTTTGTTTATGTTTATTTGATCTATTTTCCTTATTTGGAGATTGGTTACAAACTTGTATTCTATTTTAGATTGCATGTTTTAGTGTGGGATCTTGGTGTCTACCTCCTTAGCATGGTGGGAGTGGGCCTCTGGGTTCCACATAGTTTCATGGTAAATGTTTTTCTTCATCAAGGTACTATGTTGTTAGTAATAATTGAGAGGGGGGGTGAATAAGTGGCCTCAAAAATTAATCCTTAAATCAACCCTTTAAAAATTATTACCACTTTTAAGCCTCTAGTTATATTCAGTCCTACAAGATGAATGCCTTGAAATACTTATAACCAATTACTACTTGTTGGAATGCTTTGTAAAACCTTCTTTTGTATGTTTACCAATAAGTAGTCTTTCATTTACCAAAACACAGTAAATAGCTAGAGTATACCGATCAATCCAGAATTGCATATGTGAAATGTAAAACAGTAAAGTAATGAAACATAAACACATAACACATGGATTTTTAACCTGGAAACCCTGTTAAGAGAAAAACCACTGGGACAGGTACCCTAAATTTTCACTCTTATGAAGTGAGCTCGGTTAAGAGCCAACCCTGTTAAAGGTTACAAACACACTGTTAGGTGTGACCTTGTTAGAGGATTTAAAAGATAGTTTGTCACCTAGTATCTGGCATCTAATGCTACCATCCTTGATCAAACACTCACTTGGCATGTCAATAGGTATCGGGCACATCCAATTCTACTTTCTATGATCAAACCTTTTGATACTCCTTTGGATGTATCTCAATTACAAAAGACTTTTAAGTTCTTCTCGGTTAAGAGACTTGATGCTTCAATAATTAAACTGAAACACTAAATGATTTGTTCACACATACAACTTGAATTACAGATTTTTAGATCTATTGTAAGTGCATTACCTCTCTGATCAATATAATCAATTCAATGCCTTTTCTCCACATTGTTCTGCTTTGTGATGTTGTTTCACTGTTCATCGGTGTCTGCAAAATCTAGCTCTTTCCTCATCTTGTTGATCAGGTCTGAATGAAGACTTTCTTCTCCTTCAAAATCTCTTCAGCATCTATTTTCTCTTCTCTTTTTCACCCCAAAATTCATAATGAATTGGGTTTGTCTCTTTATAGACATGATTCACCATTTCTTGGCTTTCTTGATTCTTGGCATGATCCACAATTCTCGCCAATTAGATTTAAATAAAACTCCAGTTTTATCTTGTAGAGATCTTCTTGCAAACTGGACAAAGAAGCTTTAAATCCATTACTTATCCTTGGATTTATCTGGTCAATTAAAACAATGATAAGTATCAGTTAAGTCTATTTATATCTCTTGACAGCTAAGCATTTTGTCATTTTTGAACTCTCTGTTCTGTCAGTCAACACATCAGTTAGTCATCAGTGATAACTGATTGTTCCATCAGTGTGACTTCAGTTGTCTTCGGGATCTTCATCCATTGGGAAACACTATAATTCTATCCGTCGGGTTACTCTATGCTTTTCTCATCGGGCAACACTGTGACTTTTCTCATCGGTAATTTTGTGCATTTGCTCATTGGGTAACACTGTGACTTTTCTCTTTTACTCTGTCCGTCAGTGTATATAGTCACTTTGTGAATACTTGACTTATATGCATTACTGATAGCATAGCCTTTGATTCATTTTTTGTTTGAAATATTTGTCAGTATTTCCATGACCATACATATTATATCAAGTTGATATCAATGGCAATACAATACATTAACTAATTTAATGCCTTGCATGATCATCAACTTAACATCTTCAAGCATTCAATCAGTTATAGTTCATAAATATCTCCCTTTGGCATTGGTGGCAACACGCTACATTATCACACTATATTATTACTAATACAATATGAAATATAACATTTGAAGTTCATCAAACTACCAATCTTATATACTATAACCGATACAAATATATGGTCCTTAATAAGTTCATATAACTTAGATTTGATTCTTGCAGCTTTCTTTCTGTCTTCAATCCCTTTACTGGATAGATGTAGAATCTTTCTTTCTCTGATGTGATTTTTTCTCCTCCTATTTCAAACTCTCTCCCTTTGACTGTTCTCCTTTCTTTTGATGTCTCTTGTCATTCTTTCTTTTTTATGTACTCTCCCTTTATTGTTACATCTCTGTCTTTGGATAATGTGATGGATATAATCTCTTCTTGATGTATAATCTCTCCCATGGATATAATCTCTCCCTGAAGTGATAATATCTCTCCCTAAAGTGATAAGAAGTGATAATGGATATAATCTCTCCCTTTGACAGCAATGTCAAACAAATATTTTTGACAGTAATGCCAAACAAATCTTTTCTATCCATAATATACTCCTTGAATTTCCCAATCCATCGGAAATACAATAACTCTGGTACTCTGAGATAAATACCTTGTTGTGTATAGATTTATCTTTGAAGTCCATCTCTTTTCTTGCATCAACATGAATTATATTCTGATAATATGCAGGTTAATGCAACTTTCTAGTCATTTTACTGACCAATAGACAAGGGTCTAACCCCTAGTATCTTTCTCAAGTACTCAAATGCATCCTTGGGTAGTGGCTTGGTGAATATATCAGCCAATTTTTCTTTAGATTACACATACTCAAGTATCACCTCTTTTGCTTGAACTTGTTCTCTCAAATAATGATACTTCATGGCAATATGCTTTGTTTTAGCATGCATGATTGGATTCTTGGAAATGTTTATTACACTTGTATTATCACAATAGATAATTACTGGTTCAAGAATTTTCATTAGCATACCTTCGTGTAACTGTTTGATCCATGCAATACTTGAGCAATTTGCAGCAGCAACAACATACCCTGCTTTTGCAGTAGATTGAGAGATGCATCCTTGCTTCTTGCTGATCCATGTAACAAGTCTGTCACCCATAAAGAATGATCCTCTAGTTGTGCTCTTTTTTGGTCATCAATATTTCTAGCCCAATCAGCGTCGGTAAAGACCTTAAGTTCAAATTTTCCTTCTCTTTTATACCATAATCCATATTCCTCGGTATTCTTCAGATATCTTAGAATTCTATTCATAGCAATCATATGTGATTCCCTGGGATTAGCAGAAAATCTTGCAACTATTCCTACTACATGTGCAATATCTGGTCTAGTA
The DNA here is from genome assembly GCA_018584345.1 of Thuja plicata. Taxonomy (NCBI): domain Eukaryota; kingdom Viridiplantae; phylum Streptophyta; class Pinopsida; order Cupressales; family Cupressaceae; genus Thuja; species Thuja plicata. The sequence goes on from MU224552.1 coordinate 5,177,309, forward strand.
TGTACAACATACATGAAATTTCCAATCATTGATTTGTACAAAGTCTGATTTACCTCTGATGACTTGTCCTCCTTTGTTAGCTTACATCCAGTTTCCATTGGTGTTCCAACTGGTTTGGAATCTTAGATCTTGAATATTTTCATCACTTCCTTGATGTATTTGGATTGTGTAATAAAAATACCTTCATCTTGTTGTATGATCTGTAGACCAAGAAAGAACTTGATCTTTCCAAACATAGACATCTCGAATTATTTGCTCATTTCATTTGCAAATGATTTGCATAGCATATCATATCATTGCCTCCAAATATGATGTCATCAACAAATATCTTAGCAATCAAAATTTTAGGATCAGTATCTTCCTTCAAATAAAGATTATTGTTTTCACTAGTCCTTAAAAATCCAATACTTATAAGATAGGAATGAAGTCTTTCATACCAGGCTTGGGGTGCTTGTTTCAATCCATACAGGGATTTGTGTAGTCTACATACCATGTCCCTCTTGTCTGGATCAATAAACCCTTCTGGTTGTTCAATTTATACCTCTTCTTCAAGTATTTCATTTAGGAATGCCGACTTGACATCCATTTGATATACCTTGAATCCTTTACATGCAGCATAAGCAAGTAATATTCTTACTCCTTCTAGCCTAGAAACGGGTGCAAAGGTCTCTCCATATTCAATCCCTTCTTCTTGTGCATACCCCTTGCATACTAGTCTTGCTTTATTTTTGGTGACTTCTCCATTCTCATTCAGTTTATTCCTGAATATTCATTTTGTACTGATGAAATTCATGGCATCTAGTCTTGGTAAAAGTGTCCATGTATTTTTTTTCTCTATATGCTCAATCTCCTCATTCATAGCACTAATCCATTCATTATTATCAACTGCAGCATTGACATATTTTGGCTCATAATCACAAATAAGACATCTTTTATTTAGAGACTCACTTCTGGTTCTCATACCATCCTTCTTGTCTCCAATGATCTAGTTCTATGGATGGTTCCTTCTGACATATCTGGAAAGTATAGGTTCATCTCTTTGTCTATCATCTTGATCATCATTTTGTCCTTCATTCTATTCTCCATCACTTTGTGCATCTTCTTGAGAACTATCCTGATCATCGGTATTCATAACCTGATGCTTGGGTGCAATGATCTGTTGCTCGGGAGCTCTACATTGTTGGTTGGGTAGAGTGTTAGGTTCTTCATTTTAAACAAACTTTTTGTAGTCCTTTGGTTCTTTTGTGCTTTCCTTTTCATTCTTCTCTACAAATTCATCTATCTTTACATTTTCACTTTCAACAATTTTGTTAGAGGCTTTATTGAGACATTTATAAGCTTTGCTCTCAGTGGAATACCCTAGAAAGATTCCTTCATCACTCTTGGAGTCAAGTTTTCAATTTCTATCATCTTTTAAGATATAACATTGACTGCCAAAAATTTTGAAGTAGCTTACATTAGGTGTGTAACCATACCATAGCTCATAAGGTGTCTTCTTGGTGTCTTTCTTCAATTGTACTTTGTTCAATGTGTAAATAGCAGTACTGACAGCTTCCCTCCAGAAGATTTGGGTGATGCCTTTCTCTATCATCAGTGTCCTTTCTCAATCAACTATGGATTTGTTTCTTCTTTTAGCAATTCCATTTTTTTGGCGGTGTTCTCGGTGCAGAGACTTGTCTTTTGATTCCATGCTCATTACAAAAGTTAGTGACTTCATCTGAAATAAATTCCCCTCCTCTATTTGATCTTAATAATTTCAATTATTTACCACTTTGTTTCTCTACCATTGTTTTGTACCATTTAAACATCTTGAATGCTTCAGATTTATCTTTTAGAAACATAACTGTTATCATTCTAGAGTAATCATCAACAAAGAGAATAAAATATCTATCTTCATAATAACTCTTTGTCCTCATGGGTCCACATAGGTCAGTATGGACTAATTATAGAATGGCATCAGATGTATGGGTTTTTCTTTTGAAACTAGACTTTGTCATCTTACCTTTTTGACAATTCTTACACATGATATTGTCGGGCTTGGTCATCATCAGTAAGCCCCTTACATTTTTCTTTTTGCTTATCTTTATCATGTTGTCAAAGTTCACATGACACAATATTTTATGCCACAACCATATGTCTTCATTTCTATCTATTAATCAAGTGGTGTTAGTATCATTCAAATAGAATAAGTTACCTTTTGTCTACTCACTAGTACCAATCAGATTTCTTGATTCATTGAAGATCTTTGCCTTCTTATTTTCAAATGCTACTCTATGACCTGAATTGTTCAACTGAGAAACACTCAATAGATTATAATTCAATCCTTTTACCCAATAAGCATTTTCACATTTTATCAGGTTATTCAACATTATAGTTCCTCTACCTTCAACTAGACAAGGTGTGTCATTACCCATTCTTACTAAACCACCATTATAGTATTCAAAAGTCTCAAACTTTTGTTTGTCACCAGTCATATGGTGAGTGCAGCCACTATCTATGATCTAGACATCATTTTTACTCACTTTAGATATGAGTGCAGTTTCTACATACCTTTCTTCATCATCATCTAAAACATCTTTTACTGCCACAAACACCATCTTGATGTCTTCATCAGATTTGGTGTCAGTATCATCATCTTTGCATTTAGCTAGGTAACTGGCCTTCTTTCCTTTGTCCTTGTACTCTCGGGTATCTCTTATTTCTGATTGTCGGTTGTTTCTGTAATCACCTTTGTCATACTTCTTTTCAAATGAGCTGTCATTACTTCTATCATTTTTTCTTCTATTAGGACATCTTGCAGCAAAGTGTCCAATCTCTTTACAATTTAAAAAAACAAGTGGTAATTTACCTTTGCCTCTTTGCATTCTTCTAGCCATAAGTGCTTTAATTTCATCAAGATCTTCTTCTTTATTTTCACTATCACTATCTTTTCTCATAGTATGTTTATGACTTGATTTACTTATTCTCAAAGAAGATTTGAATGTAGACTCTATGTTTGGTAAGACACTATTATCAAAAGTATTCATCTCAAATGAAATCAGTCTTCCTATCAAACTGTCTAGAGTAACATTGTTATTTTCTACTGCTCTCATTTCTTGTATGGCAGATACTCTAATAGCAGAAGTACGTAGTAAGGTTCTTAGAATTTTACTTACCACTGTATCTTCTTCTAGTACACCTCCAACTCCTTGGATAGCATTGACTACCTCTTTGATTCTTGTGTTGTACTATGTGATTTTTTCACCTTCTTTCATTTTGAGATCATCAAACTTTCCTCTAAGGCTTTCTACCTTGGCTCTCAAAACATTCTTGTCACCACCATCTACAAGCATCAATTTGTCCCACATCTGCTTTGCAGTCTTGTAGGTTTTGACATCTTCAAATTTAGCATCGGAGAGTGAGGAAGCAAGCTCTATCATCATGTACTTGTGTTCATGCTTTTCTCTCATTTGTTCAGTTGTGGGTGCTCCTGTGGGAAACACAAATTCAGTATCTAAGTATTGAGTAACATCATTTCCAATACTTGATAAGTGGAGTCTTATTCTACTTTGCCATGAAGCAAAATTATCTTTATTCAATTTGGGCACATCTTGTCTGTTCATCTTGTGATCTTTAGCTTAGGTCTTGAAACCTTCCTTCTAAGAACACAAGATATGATACCAATTGTTAGTAATAACTGAGAGGGGGGTGAAACAGTGGCCTCAAAAATTAATCCTTAAATCAACACTTAAAACTTATTACCACTTTTAAGCCTCTAGTTATATTCAGTCCTACAAGATGAATGCCTTGAAATACTTATAACCAATTACTACTTATTGGAAATTTGTAAAACCTTCTTCAGTATGTTTACCGATAAGCAGTCTTTCATTTACCAAAACACAGTAAATAGCTAGAGTATACCGATCAGTCCAGAATTACATATGTGAAATGTAAAATAGTAAAGTAATGAAACATAAACACATAACACATGGATTTTTAACATGGAAACCCTGTTAAGGGAAAAACCACTGGGACCGGTACCCCAACTTTTCACTCTTCTGAAGTGAGGTCGGTTAAGATCCAACCCTGTTAAAGGTTACAAACACACTATTAGGTGTGACCTTGTTAGAGGATTTAAAAGATAGTTTGTCACCTAGTATCTGGCATCTAATGATACCATCCTTGATCAAACACTCACTTGGCCTATCAATAGGTATCGGGCATATCCAATGCTACTTTCTATGATCAAACCTTTTGATACTCCTTGGGATGTAGCTCAAATACAAAATACTTTTAAGTCATGCTCGGTTAAGAGACTTGATGCTTCAATGGTTAAACTAAAACACTAAATGATATGTTCACACATACAACTTCAATTGTAGATTTTCAGATCTATCGTAAGTGCATTACCTCTCTGATCAATATAATCAATTCAATACCTTTGCTCCACACTGTTCTGCTCTATGATGTTGTTTCACTATTCATCGATGTCTGCAGAATCTATCTCTTTCCTCATCTTGTTGATCAAGTCTGAATGAAGACTTTCTTCTCCTTCAAAATCTCTTTAGGATCTATTTTCTATTCTCTTGTTCACCCCACAATTCATAATGAATTGGGTTTGTCTCTTTATAGACATGATTCACCATTTCTTGTCTTTCTTGATTCTTCGTATGATCCACAATTCTCACCAATTAGATTTAAAGAAAACTCCAATTTTATCATGTAGAGATCTTCTTGCCAACTGGACAAAGCAGCTTTAAATCCATTACTTATCCTTGGCTTTATATGGTTGATTAAAACAATGATAAGTATCAGTTAAGTCTATTTATAGCTCTTGACAGCTAAGCATTTTTTCATTTCTGAACTCTTTGTTCTGTCGGTCAACACTTCAGTTAGTCATCGATGATAACTGACTGTTCCATCGGTGTGACTTCAATTGTCTTCAGGATCTTTGTTCGTCGGGCAACACTATAATTATGTTCGTCGGGTTACTTTGTGATTTTCTCATCAGGAAACACTATGACTTTGCTTGTTGATAATGTTGTACATTTGCTCTTCGAGTAACACTATGACTTTGCTCTTTTACTCTGTCCATCGATGTGCACTCTGTCGGTGTATATAGACACTTTGTGAATACTTGACTTATATGAATTATTGATAGCATAGCTTTTGATTCATTGGTTCTTTGAATTCTTTGGCAGTATTTCCATGACCATATAGATTTTATTAAGTTGACATCAATGACAATACAATACATTAACGGATTTAATGCCTTGCATGATCATCAACTTAACATCTTCAAGAATTCAATCAGTTATGGTTCATCATATGTCATTCATGATTGTGTGGATGGATCATTGTTCCAATATCTTTATTTATGCTTCTTTAGAGATCTTCATATGTACAAATTGTTATATCATGTGATGTTATAGTTTTCTACCTATAGATGTAATTTGCATACTCCTAGAAGGGAAATGATGAAAATATAATATTGTACATTGTATTTGTAGTTTAGGAAGGATGATGTTGTAAATATATTTTTATGTAGAATATGATTATGTAATGTGAATAAGAAGATGATTAGATAGAATTACCAAGTGATTGTGAGTATGTTAAGCTAGAGTAGGAATGTTGTTAACTGAAACTGACTACCTTATGATATTGTGATGATGTTTATATATTATGGTTAATAATGCACTTTTAGGTTTGTAGGAATGATATATTTAGTTGTCTAATGAGTGATCATTTAATAAATGAATCAATAGATGATAGCTAAATTTATTTATCTGGTGGTTAATTAATGTTAATGGTATGGGAATAATGATATGACTAGGTTGGTGTTGGACGAATTGGTTATATTCTGTGGTAATATGATGGTGTAGGTGTAATGTTTAATAATGTAACGGTTTCTAGGATAGTTGAAATTGTAAGTTGTATTTATTGCATGACTATGTCATAAGATATCATTTACAATGATTTGAGTTAGTGTATTGTGTGATTGTATGATGTTAATAATAATTCCATGGTGAAAGAAAAATCTAGGAACACTTAAGTTTGGTGCTATAAAAAGAAGCTAAAGATAAGGTAATTAATGCTTATGATTCATATGATGTATTTCAATAGTTTTTATGATTCTTAATTCATCCATTTATCTAGATGGTTAGATATGTTGTAGAGTGTTGCTTAGGTAGCAACGTTAGGGAACCCAATGAGGACATAAGACTAAGTTGTGGATTAATTTTTCATTCGTGGTTAGTAAGAATTTTAGTAATGTGATAATGCATTTGTAATTTTTCTCTCATTTAATTTAATTTGTTAATGCCTAATGAATTTTATATTTATGTAGTTATTATATTCATGTTTAAGTGTTTGTACAGTTGCTAGTTTTAGTAAAAAAAAGATTGCACCTTTATTTAGGTTAGTGTAGTGTTGTTCTCTCGGGTTCCTTAGCGGGGCTTTACACTTTCTAAAGGAAAAAAAAATTATTTTGCATCATGTGTAAAGGGATCCTTACGAGGAAGACATATTTGTTCCAAGATAGCTACCTCTAAAAGGAGTTCTAGAAAAAAAATAACATATTTGACAGAGAGAGGGAAGGAGAACAAGAATTCACCTTTTATCTCCCATACTATTAAGTAGAAAAAATGGATTCTTGATGAAGGATGACACACTTTAATCCCCCAAGTGAGGGAATTTTTTTATAAGGGACATGATTTTGAAAATAAGGAAGAGGTTGTGATCAAGGATACACACCTCTTGTATAAGAGAGAATTCACAATCAAGTCAATCAATATCTTGTAAGAAAATATGTCACATAATAAACAAAAACCAATCCATCAAGGAAAGTGGATTTTTAGAAAGGAAATACATTTCCCTCCATGTTTAAAAGGCAAGGTAAAGTATAACACATTATATACTCTAAGTGAAAGATCAGTTATAATAGACATACATTCCCAAGAAAGGGAGATATTGTAAACAAGAATGTAAATTCTTGTGTAAAAAAAAAGCAAGTCCATACAAGGAAGGACATCATATCAGAAGAGGTGAAAATCGAAAAAGAGATAATGGATCCTTTAGAAGGATAATGAAAATAGAAACCTTTCCCCCCAAGAAAAAATAAATGGACCTATTATGTTTCTTTCAAGGAAATATTTAAAATTAAAGCATAAAACCAAGTAAAACAAAGAGCCTCCAATAAAGTAAGATATCACATGGTGTGGTGAAACATAATAGGTAAAGGAAATGCTAAGGCACTACATAGATACTACCACTATCTAAAATTTTTTGAATTTATATGTTGACATCATGGTATGAGGAAGGAGAAGAAGTTTTGTGTTTTGGTTTTGAGAGGAAGGAGGATTTACAAGAACTTGTTCCATATTTCAAAGATCATGTCCACTATAGGCTTGTGTATAAATAATGTCATTATCAATCTCATAAGATGTCCTTAATTTGGAAGGTGGAAGGTTTGCATCATGAGGTTTATGAAAATATGTTGTCTAGGAATGAATAGTAGGAGGATTGATCTCTATAGGGAGATGCTTAATCCTATCAACATTATTCGCATCCACTTAAGGTTGTTGGGAAGAAGTCTTCTCATCTAGGTCTTCATATTCACTCAATGATATGTTAGGACATAGATCATGAATGAAATGCATAACATCATCTTGTCTCCAAATATGTTGATGGTTATGATAAGATGTAGGAGAGGAAAGAGGATCTAGAGAAGTACATAAAGTAACATGCTTGTCTCTTGCACCATAGTACCTTTTTGAGAAGAGAGTTTACTACTCTCTAATGTGGAATTCATATGAGTATGAATGCTATCCTTGTTGAAAAAACATACCCTAGGAGGGGTACAAGTGTGATTAATCAATGATTCATATATGGGAGATGTTTCATTTAGTTTTTAAAAAGGTACAATGTCCTTAACGGGGGTAATATCATCCTCATGCTTCCAAATAAGATGATCTTATGAGATGGACAAATAGAACTTGTTAAGGCTTCATCTATAGAGGGAATGAAAATTAAATGCATATAAATTGGGGTATCACTTGGAGAAATATCCATGATATCATCCTCATTCACTAAAATATCCTAATGGTGGGGGGTACATTTTAGGAGAAGGATCATAATTGTTCTTTAAGGCTTCCTCCTTAGGAGGGACATCCTCAAAAGAAGTGACGATACTATCTTATTACACCAAAATATCTTCATGGATAGGAGGGTCTTTGGGAAAGGGATATAAGGGATGAAAAATCATGAGAAAATCTATGGAAAATATGTATCATAAAACTAATCTAATTAAAAATAAAAGGAAGACATTTTTTTATTTTTTTTCAAACGAAGATATATGCCCAATTCCTAACAAAGTGAAATTATTATGTATGTTTTAACCAATGAGATTATATGAATGCATCTAGATGTGATAATATAATGCAAGAACCATATTAAAATCAGATCTAGATACCAAATTTGAAGTGGATATATAATCATGTCGGGTTCACCAAAATGTAAGGTGAAAAATAAGGTTCACTAGCTTGTATGTGCAAACTAGGAAAATTAGGCCTATTTTCCAACCAATACATTAGGATGGAAAATAACCCAGTAGGCTTAATAGAACACAATTTTTTAATAGGTGTAAGAGTTTCCCTTCACTACATAGATAATTTATTGTGTAAATAGAATGAATAAATGCAACATTTAGGCTAAGAAGATAGAGAAGTAAGTTTTCTACAAAATGGGGATAGTTAATAGTTTGATATGCAAATTCTAAAACCAGATCTGAGAAGCCAACACAAATACTAACCTACCCAAAAACTTTCAGCCCAAAATGTCTGTCAGGGGTGACCTGGAGTTTGGGGGAGGACTAGATTCACCCCTTCTTGTGCAAGTTTCCATTGACATGCTAGAAAGTGATGAGGAAGCTAAGGATTTGAAGAAAAATATTAGGTCTTTCTATAATTGAATATTAAATTCCACCACCTATCACATACACACATAAATCAAGAACAATGTTGGGAGAAATTGGTTTTCCTTAGTCAAACCTTTTTAAGGAATTAACCTTGAAATTGAATTGAAATTGAATGAAAAGAAAGGAAGCATGTTGTAAGTTGTAGAGTCTTGATAAGTTTATTATACCTTGACAATTCAAGTGCTTCTTGAAATGAGATTACAAGTATTGATGCAATAGCATGACTCCACAAAGACCTAAAAGGGCATCATAAAAGACATGCTTACATAATGATTGTTAGGCTTTCCATCATGAAGAGATGAATGCTTGATAGGGATGAGATGTCAAAGATGATTGATTTCTTGATTGATTGTTTATCTCCTTGTTGCCTTGTATGTGTATGTGATTGTAGTGGATGTGAAAAATGGGAGAGGTAATATTTATTTTATTCCTCTCTAGGCCATTTCGAGGCACGAAACTCAAAGGAGGCCGACAAGGATTTACCCAAAATCAAAATTCCAACCTCAAATTAAAATTTGAGCCCAATTTGGCGTGTAAGGGGCACCTCCCAATGTAGGAGGTGACCTAGATTTCCCTATACACTATGGGTCACCTTTTACGAGGGAATGTGGGCTCAAATTTTAATTAGGGGTTTATATGGTCATGGAGATTTTAAAATGCACACCAAATCTGGGTTTGATAAATAGAAACATGTAAAATAGGCCACACATGGTAATAGGGCCTAAGTACACAAGAAATAATGCTTGAATGAAATAATTAAAGAGGGCACACCTATAATTAAGGGCCCGCATTAATTAAATGGAGAGAAATAACTTAAATGCATATAAAAAGTCCTATAAATCATATAAGGATGGATACACACTGAATTCGGCACTGCATAAGCATGAAATTGGACACACTTACCTTGTATGTACAATTTACGATGCTATAGTAATGTAATTCTCCTATAATGTGTTGATCAAAATATATTTTTGTCATGTTAAGCTCTATTTGTATGACCCTTGTTACTTTTTTGGTACAAGGTAATAAAGGGAAAAAATCTATTGTGGCATTCTTCTATTTGTACCTCAATTATTCTATATTTCATATCTATGCTATGTCATAAATGTGCTTTTGTTTTGTCTACTTGGGAATGATGCAAATCATTGAGTCTCTACCATGTTGACCCAAAAAGACTTTATTTTTCATCTTATGCACTCTTCTTCCATTGCACTCGTAGTTCCACTACCTTTTGGGGATTAGATCAATCCATTGCAATCATACTTGATATATATGAGTTATTAAATGCACATGTTAACCCCAATTAGTAGATCCCTTATGTGTTCTATTTTTTCTTGTGCTCCATTGCCCTTGATTGTGTCCTTTCTTGGGGGAATATCATTGAGGCAATGCATTTTTATTTTGGATAAGGCATATACAATCACTTTAATGTGGGGAAATACACTTCACTCTTTGTCACACTTTGTGCACAAACCACAACTCATTTCTAGCAGTCAATATTTTTTAGGTTGCTTTGCAAATTGTGTATTTTTATTTGTAATTTTTTGCATTGGTTTTTTGGATGAGTTGACTAGCATAAAAAAACTTTAGAGACTATTTTACTCCCTTTGCACCAATTATATACATGAATCATAGTAAGTATAACCTTACTAGGCTAGCATAGTTGTGCTATATCTCTAGTTTCTCTATTCATGTATTTATCCTTTTATGCAAATATTATATTAATAAGATCTTTAGTACCTTGGGGGATTGGTGTTTCTTACCTCTTTAATATCTTGATGAATTTTTTTCAATGCTACTTTCTACTTTACTAAGAGTATGAATGTAGGTTCATAATCTTGCTAAAGTGGGGGCTAAATATAGAATTATAAATTGTATACCAATACAATTTCATGCTCACTTAGACCCCATTAGTATTTATGGCCTTCCATTCCTAATCATATTTTATTCTACTTACACCATCTTAAATCTATAAATTTTATCAACTTATTGGTCACTAGCCCTTGACCTAGCCTTGAGTTGCTGTTCAATGACACTTGGGGCACCTTTGATCTAGGTAAAGGTAACTCAGGACACCCTTGACCTACCAAAAAGGAACCAATTTTAGAATCTCTAATAGTTGGATTTGTAGGTGATAATTCCTCCTCCATGCCTTCCTCCTTCAAAAATTCAAACACATTTCATGGTAAGGGATATAAAAGAAAGCCTAACCCCCCATTTCAAACATGACACAAATTAGTTATCTCCTCAATGTTGATATTATGGCGACTGATCATGTAGTAGGTGTTGATATTATGGCCACATGTATGGTAGTTGCCAGAGGTGAGGGGCGGTAGCCCCGAACTGGAGGCTGCCCCGAAGGGCCAAAATTTTTTGTGCTTTTTCGGGAAAGAGATTTGCTTTTTTGGGGAAAAAGAAGACCGACAATGTAAAACCCTAAAATGGTCAATTTTAGAGGTTGCCCTAAAATGCATGTTATAAGCATTTGAGATGTATAATACAATGTAAGGTTGTGTACGTTTTTGCTAGATAATAAGAAAGGTTGAACGGCTGTGTAGGTGGACATAGCCCAGGTTTTGGGTGAACCACATTAAATCTATGTGTTATCTGTGTTTAGTTTCTTTCTTCTATTGTTTTTGCATATAACTGTTTATTCTTATATTGTTTAAGTTCTGTCAAACCCTAACAATTGGTATCAGAGTGAGGTTTGTTGCTATAGATTAACAGGACTTTCAGATTTGAGTGGGAGTAATGGAGGATTTCAAATTCAAGATTGAAAAATTCAATGGCCAAAATTTTCAGTTGTGGAAAATGCAGATGGAAGATTATCTGTATCAAAAGGACTTGTGGAAGCCATTAGAAGGAAAAACCAAGAAACAAGGAACTATGTTAGCAAAGGATTGGGAGGTTTTGGATAGGAAGGCACTGGGATCTATTCGATTGTGCCTTGCACCATTTGTAACATTCAACATATCAAAGGCAACAATGACCATAGAGCTGATGGAGACATTGGCTAAGTTATATGAGAAATCCTCAGCTTCAAATAAGGTATTTCTTATGAAGTGTTTGTTTAATATGAAAATGGGTGAGGGAGGGTCTGTATCAAATCATTTAAATGAATTTAATACCGTCACCAGTCAATTATCATCTATAAAAATTGTATTCGATGAAGAGGTTAGGGCTCTCTTACTTTTATGTTATTTTCCAGAAAGCTGGAATAGTTTGGTTATGGTTGTAAGAAACTCTGTCTCTAGCTCAAATACTTTGAAATTTGATGAAGTTGTTGGTGTTATCCTAAGCAAGGAAATGCGATGAAAAAGCATAGGTGAAACTTCAACCTCATCAGGTTCAACTTTAAACGTAGAGAATAGAGGAAGAACAAGTGAAAGAGGCAAAGGCCCTTCACATGGAAAGTCACGAGGGAAGTCAAATAAAGGACATTCTCAATCTAAAGGAAAGAAAGATTGCTGGTACTATGGAAATCCTGGTCACCTAAAGAAAGACTATTGGTCTCGAAAAAACAAACAAGGAGACGGAAATGAAGATAATAGTAAGGAAGCTAATGTTGCAAGTAATACTTTACAAGATGCTTTAATATTATGTTTGGATAATGTTAATGATTCCTGGGTAATTGATTCTAGGGCTTCATTCCATGCTACACCCCATAGAAAATATTTTCAAGATTATGTTCAAGGTGATTTTGGATAGGTATATTTGGGTGATGATGAGCCTTGTCCTATTGTTGGGAAAGGGAAAATAAAGATCAAATTGCCAAACGGAAATGACTAGGTATTGCAGGAGGTAAGGCATGTCCCTAATTTAAGAAGAAATTTAATTTCTGCAGGACAACTGGGTAGTGAAGGCTGCATAGTCATGTTTACAGAAAATGTTTGGAAGGTCACTAAAGGTTCATTAGTAGTAGCTAAAGGTTCAAAGATAAGCACATTATATCTGTGTACTGGTAACACTTATTCTACCTTAGTTGCTACTGATAATGTTAATGCAAGGAAAGCTACTATAGATGTTGCATGAACAGATTCAAAAATGTGGCACCATAGGCTTGGGCACATAAGTGAGAAAGGGATGAAAATCCTTCACTCTAAAAATCTATTGCCAGGACTAAAAAATATCGATTTAGAGTTATGTGAAAATTGTGTTTATGGTAAATAGAAAAGAGTCAAATTTCTCAGAGTTGGGAAAGAAAAGAAGAGTGAGAAGTTAGAGCTAGTGCATTCAAATGTATGGGGACCGGCTCAGGTATCATCTCTTAGTGGATCTCATTATTATGTTATTTTCATAGATGATTCAACCAGGAAAACATGGGTATATTTTCTGAAACAAAAAATCTGATGTTTTTGAAACATTTAAGAAATGGAAAGCTTTGGTTGAGAATGAGACAAGAAAGAAGTTGAAGTGTCTTAGATCTGATAATGGAGGTGAGTATTGTAGAACAACCTTTGAACATTATTGTTCTATCAATGGAATTCAAAGGCAGAAGATAGTTCTAGGAACCCCACAAGAAAATGGCGTGTCAGAAAGAATGAATAGGACAATCATGGAAAGTGCAAGGAGCATGAGATTGCATACTGGATTGCCCCTTCATTTCTAGGTAGATGTTGTAAACATTGCAGTCTATTTGATAAATAGAGGACCTTCATCCCCTTTGGATGGTGGTATTCTAGAGGCAGCATGGACTGGTAAAAAGGTAAATTATTCATTTCTGAAAACTTTTGGTTGTGAAGCTTTTGTCCATGTTGATAAATAAAAATAAAACCAAGCTTGATGCTAAATCTCAAAAATGTACCTTTATTGGATATGGAGCAGATGACTATGGTTATCGGTTATGGGATTTTGAAAATCTTAAGATAATTAGAAGTAGAGATGTTATATTCAATGAGAAGGTCATGTATAAAGACCAGTTGCAGGAAAAGAAGCATGAACGGGTCAGACAAGAATATGTGGTGTTGGATGAGACTCCTAAAAAAGGAAGACCACTGGTACCTGATGCTTAGCAACAACAGGTTATCCCACAAACTCTTGTAAGTGTTAGACATTCTACAAAGTCAAGTAGACCTCCTGAAAGGTTTTCTCCTTCTTTGTATTCCATTTTATTGACTGATTCTGGTGAACCAGAAGAATATGAAGAAGCAATGCACGTAGATGCCAAACAACAGTGGAAGTTGGGCATGAAAGGGGAGATGGAATCCTTCTTGAAAAATAAGACTTGGGACTTAGTCCCTTTACCTGAAGGAAAAAAAGCCTTGCCTAACAAATGGGTTTATAGGCTGAAGGAGGAAGATGAAGGAAAGAAGAGGTATAAGGCCAGACTTGTGGTAAAAGGTTTTGCACAGAAAAAGGGTATATATTTTGATGAAATATTCTCCCCTATTGTAAAAATGACTTCAATTAGAACTATAATAAGTCTTGTGGCTATAGATGACTTGCATCTTGAACAACTAGATGTCAAAATAGCTTTTCTCAATGGGGATTTGGAGGAGGAAATTTACATGCAGCAACCAGAGGGATATGAGGTCAAGGGTAAGGAGAATTCGGTGTGCAGGTTAAGGAAGAGTCGGTATGGCCTAAAGAAGGCACCCTGCCAATGGTATTTAAAATCTGATAGTTTCATGGATGAACACGGTTACCATAGATGTCATTCTGATCACTGTGTATATTTTAAGACATTGGATAATAGGAGTTACATTATCATGTTACTCTATGTTGATGACATGCTTGTTGTTGGGTCCAATATGCAACACATAAATGAACTTAAACAAAAATTAGTAAGGTTATTTGCTATGAAGGATTTGGGTGCTGCTAAGCAAATCCTTGGTATGAGGATTACATGGGACAGGAAAAATAGAACTTTGAATTTGTCCCAAAGTGAGTATATAAAGAATGTCTTGAAAAGATTCAATATGCAGGATGCAAAAGCAGTCAGTACACCTTTGGCTAGTCATTTCAAATTGACTAAGGAAATGTGCCCAAAGGCACAGGAAGAGGTAGATAAAATATGTAACATCCTGTATTCATCAGCTGTTGGCAGTCTGATGTATGCAATGGTATGCACATGGCCAGATATTGCTCATGTAGTGGGAATTGTCAGAAGGTATATGAGCAATCTGGGTATGGAACATTGGAATGTTGTCAAATGGATTCTTCGATATTTGAGAGGAACTACTACAAAGGCATTATGTTTCACAGGATCTAGTTCTGTTCTGAGTGGATTTGTTGACTCTGATCTGGCAAGAGATATTGATACAAGGAGGAGTACTATAGGGTATGTTTTCACTATAGTGGGTATTGCAGTCAGATGGATTTCTAGATTGCAGAAAGTTAATGCACTTTCAACTACTGAAGCTGAGTATGTAGCTGCTACGAAAGCTAGCAAGGAGATGATTTGGTCACAATGTTTTCTAGAGGAATTGGGTCAGAGGCAAGAAGATTTCCCATTGTACAGTGATAGCCAGAGTGCCATTCATCTTTCAAATAATTCTTCTTTTCATTCAAGGACAAAGCACATACAGCTTAGGTACCATTTCATAAGGTCTATTTTGGAGGATGGTCAATTACGGCTTGAAAAGATTCACACAAGTGACAATCCTACAGACATGTTCACGAAGGCAGTCCCCAAGGAAAAGTTGGTTTCTTTCTTAGCTTCTATTGGGCTTCTTGACTGATGATCGTGGGGTTAATACACAGCAAGGTCTTTTATCCAGTGGGAGTTTCACATACTACATTGTCCTCTGGTTCCAATATCCAAGTGGAGATTAATTGGTGTGTACATTTTTGTTGGATAATAAGAAAGGTTGGACGGCTGTGTAGGTGGATGTAGCCCACATTTTGGGTGAACCATGTTAAATCTATGTGTTATCTACATTTAGTTTCTTTCTTCTATTGTTTCTGCATATAACTGTTTATTCTTATATTGTTCCGATTCTGTCAAACCCTAACACTCAATAAATTCAATCAAGACATCATTGAGAAAGCAATCAAACTTCATCAAGGCATTAAAGAAGAAGTAAAGTAAAGATCTCAAGCAATCATAAAGTCAATTATGCAAGTCAACATCAACCTTATCCTGGAGACTTTAGTACAAAGGATACTCATGAAGGTATAATATTTTATTTAATAATTTAAATTTTAGATCTAACCTATACTCCTTTAAACCATGGTTTCAATTTAATTATATTTCAAAAATTTCAAGGTCAATTCCAAAATTAGGGTTTGACCTAAGCAAATCTATATCAACCCAAAATTTCTCTCTTATACATGTGTAGGTGGAAAGATTAGAAGACATGTATATGGAATTAGATAGAGTAGATAAATATTTATAGGTTGATCTATTGTATACCTACAAAATTAGGGTCAATGCCACTTTGCCTGATAATATCCAATACTTTTCTAAAGATTTTTTTTAGGAATTTTCTCAACATCTTGATCTTAGAAACAAAATTTTTATCCACATATGAAACTCTTGGGTCAAGGTTGCCCCACTCGACATTGACCTCTTGATTTCAGCCCAAATTATAGACATAGATTCCTTTCTATATTTTCTTTCCAGATTTGTAATTGTTGTTCGTATATCTATTTTGAGGTTTTCCATGCATGTCAAATGCTCTCATTTTCTCATATTTGACCCTAAATATAGCATCTAACTCACACCCAAGTTTCATAGTCATTTCAACAACAAACAAGACTATTGGATCCAACTAGTGCTTAATCCTTTTCTATTAGATTTGAGGTTGATCCAAGTGGATCCACTCTCTAATATAGTGAAGAAGAGGGAAATAGGGTTAGTTCCTAGTTTGCATGCATAAGCTAGTGATCAGACACCCTATTCCTTTTTCACTAAATTACATACAATGATCCTAACAACACATATTTCTCATCTGTTAAGATGTGAATGATCACAAACATGACATTATGAGTTTGAATATTTCCAGTGTAGTCAACTATAACTTAAAGATAAAAATGTGGGAGCATGGATAACAGTGAAAAAGAAAAATAGCAGGGACCCATCTCTGGCCTCTCCTGCAGCAACAAGAAGTAGGGCTAAAGCAGACACAGGAAGCAAGTCTAACACACCTAGAAGGAAGAGTATGAATCAAACCAGAAAGGAAGAAGCAAAAAGAAATATTGCGGATGGTTACCAGCAGACCATCCAGGAGTCTCTTAAGAAATCATGAAGGTCATATCATGGAACATCCGTGGGCTAAATGGAGCCCACAAACAAGAAATAATTAGAAATATGATAAGGGACCATAGACCAGACTTTTTTTTATTTAAGAGACAAAAATGAAAAAGGATAAAGTTGTTGGCATTTCCTTTGAAAAAGGTCTGAAGACTACTGCAACCGACTCAGATGGAGCCTCTGGAGGCCTTTTGGTGCTATGGAAGGATAACCTCAATACTCAAATCAATTGGAATGAGGGCAACATCTTACTTATGCATTTTAATAACCCAATAGATCAGGAGGGCTGGGCTATAATGAACATTTATGTGCCAAACACAAATAATTGTAGGCGTGCCTTCTGGGACCAGCTACAAACTCTATTTACCAAAGTTACAGAACCAAAAGAAATTATCATGGGGGATTTCCATACTCCTGTTTTGTAATCTAAGAAATTTGGTGGTCTGTCACGTGACCTGGAAAGCAGGCAGCAACTTGCTAGTTTGATTAATGATCTATCTCTCGTAGATGTGGGGTTAGGCGGGGGTAATTTCACTTGGTCAGATAGAAGAATGAGATTGGAGTGCATTCAAGTTTGCCTTGACATAGCCCTCATTTCTTTGGATTGGATACAACAATATCATTGTCACCTATCTTCCTTGGCGAGATTCAGTTTGGACCACTCTCTGATATCTCTCAATCTATCTAATCACAATAGGAAAAAGGCTTTCCCCTTCAGATTTGAGAGGATGTGGACAACCCACCCCAATCTCCTTAGTAAGATTAAGGAGTGGTGGTGTATAGATGTGGATAGGACAGTGATGTACAGGGTGGCTAAGAATCTTAAGAACATTAAAATGGAGATTAGAAAATGGAACAAAAGAGACTTTAGAAATATCTTTCAGAAAAAAGATAGGATTAAGTTAGAGCTTGCAGAGATTCAAGAAGAGATCCAAAACCATGGTTATGATGTTGATAGAATCAGTGCTGAAAAAGCCATATTGGCTAATCTTCACAACATTGTAAGTAAAGAGGAAATGTTCTGGAGGCAAAGGTCAAGATCGATGTGGTTGAAAGAGGGGGACAAAAACTCTCGTTTCTTTCACCTATCCACTATGAAACACAGGACGGCTAATAGAATCAGGGCCATTAAGAAAGGGAATCTTACTTTGGAGGAAGACAAGGAGATTGCAAATGAGGCCATCAAGTACTTCGCACAAATCCTTTCTAAAGAAAAAAACCTTAGCGAGGATGACCAGGAGGTAATTCTTCAATCTATTCCTAAGGTGATCTGAGAAATCCAGAATAAGCTCATGTTGGCGATCCTGGATCAAGCAGAAATACATAAAGTTGTTCTTTCTTTACCCACGAAAAAGGCCCCGGGTCCAGATGGTTTCCCTTCTTTCTTTTTCCAGATGTACTGGGAGGTTATCAAAGATGACATTGTTAAAGCGGTCTAGGAATTTTTTGGTGCCATGAGCCTTCTTAAAGAGATCAATGCCACTTTTCTTGTCCTCATCCTGAAAATCCCAGGTGTGGATTCTTTTGATTGTTTTAGGCCCATTAGTCTGTGTAACTCCTTTTATAAGATTATCTCAAAATTCTTAACCCTTAGACTGCTAAAATTCCTCCCAAATTTAATTGCCCCCCAACAATTGGGCTTTGTCCCTGGAAGACAAATTTTGGACTCAATCATGGCAGTGCACAAGGTGATTCATTCATTGGAAGAGGGAAATCGGGAAGGATTCCTACTTAAACTGGACCTCTCCAAGGCTTATGATAGGGTTGACTGGTCCTTCCTGAGTAACATCATGGGGGCTTTTGGTTTCAATGACAAGGTCTTAAAGATTATTTCTCAGTTGGTTTCCACCCCTTCTTTTGCGGTCTTGGTTAATGGCTCTCCCTCAGACTTCTTCAAATCCTCTAGGGGCCTCCGACAAGGGGACCCCCTCTCTCTGATCCTCTTCATCATTTTGGCGGAATGCTTGGGAAGGCTAATTCATGATCATAGGGGAAGGGGGCTAATCTATCAACTTCAACCTTCTTCAGGCCCTTTCACTTTTCCTCACCAGCAATTTGTTGATGATACCATTCTGGTGGTGACTCTTCGGTGAAGGAAGCTAGAAATGTCAAGAATATACTTAATTCTTATTCCAATGCTATGGGTCAGCTTATTAACTAGAACAAGAGCTCAGTGTTCTTCATTAACACTCCCATGGATAGACAGAGGAAAATGGCTAGCATTCTGGGCTGTGGAATTGGCTCCTTTCCAGCTTCCTATTTAGGCATTATGCTTGGAACCAAACCCCTTGAGGCCTTCTAGGGAGGCCTTATTGATAGACTCAACAGGAAATTGGTGGGCTGGAAGGGCATCACCCTAAGTCAGGCTGGGAAAGTGACTTTGATTCAATCTACTCTTCAGAACCTTCCTACTTATGCTCTAAGCCTCTTCTCAATCCCTGCTAAGGTGGCAGACTCTCTAGAAGCTATTCAGAGAAAGTTCTTATGGGCCGACAAAGATGGAAACAATAAATACCCCCTTGTGGCTTGGGATACTATATGCAAGCCAAAAAAACATGGAGGCCTGGGCATCAAGAAGCTGAAGCAGTTCAACAAAGCTCTGCAAGATAAGAAGATTTGGAGAATCTTCAACTCTACAGGGGAATGGAGGGACATTATGAAGGATAAATATGCAGCTAACTTAACCTTCAAACAATTCATCAGTAGAGATTTGGACCCGAAGAGATCTCACATATGGAATGGTATTCTGAGGACTAAAGGTATGGTGACTGCAAAAGAAAGATGGAAAGTTGGTAATGGTAAGGATGTTAACTTTTGGCATGATGATTGGCTTAGACAAGGTCCTTTATGAAATTTGGAGCCATATAATAGATGGGCTGAACATTGCATTGAAAGATTTGGCAGTAGAGTCAGTGACTACAGAACTAACAATGGGTGGGTGAATCTTACTAAGGTGTCCCTGGACCTTAAACATCTTATGGTCTATTTGGGTCACACTCCCCTATCTCTCAATGAAGATGTTGTTTTTTGGGGGGATCTATTGATGGTAACTATACGGTGGCTTCAGGATATGAACCATGCATCATGTTGGATCTATCCCAACTTGGGCAAAAGCCTGGTTTCCTGGTATCATCCCTAAGGTTAACATCTTTTTCTAGACTTTGCTCCAAAATCATATTTTGACTGTGGATAACCTTATAAAAAGGGGGCATTTCATTCCTAATAGATGCATCCTCTATAATATTCAAAGTGAAAATGTGGAGCACTTATTTATCCACTGTGATTTCACCAAGAAAATATGGCATCATTTCCTTTCTTTTTTTTAGACATCCCGGTGTTTCCTTAATACTACTCTTGAGCTCTTTGACCAATGGTATCAGGGGGGAGCAGTCATCATCTTTGGTCTTGGGCTATGCCACACATCTGTTGGGGGTTGTGGAAGGAGAAAAACAACAGGATCTTTAGGGAAAAGGTTACCCCGGCTAAGTTTGTAGCCCAAAAAATTGCAAATGCCCTTTTGGAAAACTACACTAATTGCAAAGGTATCACCTCTATTCACATAAATGGGCCCAATAACACCAATAAAAGGTTGGGTTGTAGATGGACATTACCGCCGGAAGGGTGTTTCAAAGATAATTTTGATGGGGCAGCTAAGGGTAACCCTGGGATGGCTGGGGTGGGAGGAATCATAAGGAACTCACATGGAAAAGGTATTGCTGCTATTTCAGCCCCCCTGGGATCACAAACCAAGTACTATGTAGAGGCAAGTGCGGTACATCGCACCCTAAGGCTTGCCCAGGAAATGGGAATCAAGAATTTATGGTTAGAAGGGGATTCAAAGAACATCATAGACTGCCTAAATGAAAAGACTGGGCCTTCGTGAACCATTGAGAATATAATAGGGGAGTGCAGACAAATCCTAAAATCTTTTGATCAGGTCCATGTGGCACATGATTATCAGGAAGCCAACCAGGTGGAGGACATGCTGGAAAATATGGGAGTCAAGAATGAAGGAGTGAAGAAATGGTATGATGGGAATAATTTACCGCCAAAAATTGTTAACATCATTGAAAGTGATCGGGTTCCGGGAAAACTCGGAGTTATTAAAGGCTAATTATGAAGAGTTATGAAAGATGAAGAAAGAATCCTTGTATGATGTGAAAGTACATGAGATGTGATGGGATAATCAGTTTTAGGCCTCATTGGCACACTTGGAGGCATATAATCAATTATAGCATTTACGAGGCAAAAAGAAGTCTCTCAAAACTCTAACTCAATTTCATTACAAAATAGAGGGATCTAAGTGAGAAGTTCACTAGAAATAGAGGAAATAGGGAAATTGTAGAAAAGGTGGGAGAAAGGCACAGGAGAGAGCCGGAGAGAGAAACAGAAAAATGGCGCCAAAGATCCAAGGTCTGGGAGATTTTGAATAAGGGTGAAGTGACCACTTACATTGAGCGCCTTCATGGGTGGAATCCCTCTGTTACAAAGATGATGGTCAATAGCTAGAAAGAAGGGAAGGTGAAATTGATAAGGTTACTTTTATGGTGATAGAGGAAATCGTGTCGGCGGTGACTGGCATTCCCATCATAGGGAAGAAATTTTATAGGGATAGGAAGATTTCCAGCCAAACTTTGATAGATTTTGTTAAAAATGAAGCTAAAAAGCGTGCTCTGGTAAAGAAGGGTACCTTTTACCACCCAAGCTCAATCAAGCCTCTATGGAGATTTTTTTTTAGGGCAATTATCAAATTCATCTCTCTAGATACGAGATTCGACCGCATCATCACTCACCATTTCGTGCTTCTCAACCACTTCAAGTATGGGGAAAAGATATTCATCCCTTTCTTCCTTTATTCGTCCATCAATGAAAACATTAATGACTATAAGGAGAAACACATTAGCAACTCGGCTTTCCATGAGGGTTTATTACTATTAATTCATGAGTACTTTAAAGCTCACACTTTGGGAAAGGAAATCAAATGCATGGAGGAAGGTAATTCTAAGGAGGGTTTGGGGGAGGATTACGTCCCCTTTGACACTGAGGACAATAGAGATATGCACTTAGAGACTAAGGAGGAAGAACCTCTTTAGATGAAGAAAGGGAAGAAAAGAGTCAAACTGGAGACAATAAAACAACACATTGAGATATCATCAGATAGGGAGTACAATGAAAATGAGGAAGGCATGGAAACGGGGAATGAGAGTTCGGGAGAAGACAGAAAAATGAAATAGGGTGCGAAGATGGGGAAGATGGATAAAAAGAGGAAGATTAAAATCAAAATGCTAACTTAGAATGAGGAGGAAAGCTCAGGGAAGAGGGTTACGAGATTTAAAAGAGGGAATCAGATAAAGGTGGAAACCCAGGAGGAGAGGTAGGCTAGCCAGGAAAAAACACAAGAGGAGAGAGAAGAGGAAGAGGAGAATCAGGGGAAGGGGAATGAGGAGGATGTCCACAGCCAGGGTTTTGCAAAGTATGGAGAAGACCATTACACCTGCAGCATTACAGGCAAAAATAAAAAGGTCATCTGGAGAAATTTTGACATGGTCTCTGTGAAAATGGGAATAAAGAGAGAAATGGTTAGGACTTTGGTTAAGGAAAACAAGGAGAGCATAATTCAGATGGAAGAGCTTATTGATCCTGCTCTGGTTATTTTTAGCAACAATGTGAGGGAAGATACCCAAATGGATGTGCTGAACAATGAAAAAAAAAGTGCTATTGACAGTTATAGATAAACGAAATGGACCTACTGTGAAATCTATAAGCTGAAAAAAAGAATGGACAGGATGGAGAAAGAAAACATAATCAACAACAACAAGAATATTGTGGAGGACAGGAGCTAGATAGCAGAGTGACCAATCTGAAGCATAGGGTCAAAGGCATTGAAGCCTCAATGGTTAAAATAGTTGAGCAAAGCTACAACATACTTAAAGCTTCAAATAATAATATTAAGGTAATCATTGACAAGTTTCAAGAACAAAGAGGAAATAAAGAGGATCGATCGATGCATAGTGACACGGAGAAACTTCCAGAAGAAGGAAATAAGAAGGGAACAAGAGAGGAAGCCAAGCAGATGGAAAACCAGGAAGCTAACAAAGAGCTGGCCGAACTTAGAGAAGTTGCAGGGAGAATGACCAAGCTAGAGATACGGGCAGCTAAGATTCTCAGAGATATTGCCTGATTTTCACCCCTGGTTCTATGTTCCTAGTTTTATTGGGTGTGTTTCCCTGACTTTCTATTGTATGGGACTATTTTGTTAGGTCTGCCTATTTTTTTTTGGTTGTTACGTAACGTTTATATGCTTTAGTTAACTTTTCTTTCTTCTGTAGGGTTTCAGGAACCCATCAAAACCGGTTTTCCTTAATCAAAAACTTAAAGATAAAAATAAATTCTATAGCATATGAGAGAAGGTAAAGTTAAATATTTCTCTATATCAAGTAGCTCAAAAATTGATCAATCCCTCCTATCAAGAGTTGACGAGAAATACTCTAAATGGAGAAGGTAGTGATTGAAGTTAGTAATTAGTGATTTTGAAGAATTTTGGGAGTAATCCTTGGTTGGTTTATATGGATGTCCATATGGTTGTATGATGATTTTACCATCTACATTATAAATCCTCCTTGACTCGCATGCAAAAAAAATTGTGCATATCAATTTAGCTAGATTTATCCAAAAAAAAATATTTTAAAAAACAAAAAGTATATTTTTTTAGGGTATGTAAACCCCTATGTAGGAGTGATGTCATCCCTATGCAACTGGCAATAGAGAACAATACCACCAATAGAATGTTATATTGCCCAAATTTTTTTCTACACTTGCAATTTGATGATGTCAATCAACAATCTATACTTAAACAATCAACCTATCATGTTAGAAACTGTACGACCCACATCGAAACCAAATCACCTACATAGTAAACGTACCACATAAATGACCATATGAACACATTATCATGTCATTTCCACAATTATATGATACACATTCAATGATCGTACATACACATCAATGCCTACTCAACATGCCATGTCGACATTTTTATGGGCCCTATCAACTCACTAACATCAACATGACATCATTATAATTGTAATACCCCAAAATTGGCACCTAATAACTTAATCAATTTTGGTGCATTTTCTTATCTTCGAAGTCCTATTTTATTCGGCAAATTCATCTCCTAATTGACTTTAATCGACTGAGTTTCAAATGCAGAAAACCCAAATTTGCATAAATCTGACATTACAATTTAATTCCTAAATCTAAAATGATTATTAGCTAAAACCCCTATGA
>MU224552.1:5201842-5213442 GCA_018584345.1 Thuja plicata
GTTCTGAGGGTATACTACAACAATCACTCCTAATTAGGAGGCAACAGGTCGTCTCAATCCCTTCGTAGAGAAAACAATTCAATGTTTGTCTTTGCGAATCCATGGATTGAATAATGACTATGTTGAGTTTCTTGTTGGATTGAGAGGTCACGTTCAGCAATAAACAATAATATCGTCATTTTATTACCCAAAATAAATTCCCTCTTAATTGAGTTGTATTGATTTTTTCCACAACTCTAGGAGGTCATTTCTCACTGATACAAAGGCCTTTTTGGGTGATTTTTTTTCTCGTTCTATGTATTTTTTGTGCTATATCTAGTGGTGTAGTTTTTTTACAAAATGGTGTATGGATTTTTCCCAATTTTTCTATTTCTCAGAGGATACCCTACACAATCCTAGTATTTAAAACTTTGAGAGGATCACTTGGGCTCATATGGACACCTTTTTGGGTGCCATTTTTTGAATCTACATGATTTTTTAAGCTGTATGCAGTAATATTATTTGTTTTTCATGACAATGTATCAGATTCTAAATATGCCTCTTTTGAGAACTTGTAAATCTTTTCTATTCTGTAAATGCACTAAAATAAAGTGTTATATCATTGATACTTTTAGGGTGGTCTTTGTTTTACATTATGGAGGTTTCTTTTTCTTTTCTTTTTTTAACTTTTTGAGGTTTGAAAGAAAACTTGATGTTTGTATCTTTTATTTGTGGATTGATGCAAAAATTCCTACACAATTGAATCCAAAAACAAAAGCTACAATTGGTTGTGGATCATGGAAATCTAGTCTCTCTAAACATTAATTTTGTCTTTATTGCCCACCTCATGACATAAAACATGTAAAAGCTAGCTCACAACATATAATTCTATAAATCCACTAATATAAATTTCCATGAAATTTGATTTGTTCCTTAGGGGGAATAGTTAATCTAATGTTGGGTATCATTCTTGTGCATATCATTATGCCCAATTTTAGTTTGTTTTCTATCATCACTTCCTCATCCACATTAAGGGGGGAATCATGAAATTGGTGTTACTAATTCTTTATAAATTTAGTGGAGCAGTGGAGGAACCTCATGGAGATTTATGGACTTCACAACTTTGTAGGGGAAACACACCGACATACTCATTTATATCTCTCATATGGGGATTATTTCAGTGGATATTTTTGTGAGATTCTTGAATATCAAGCACTTATAATTAGTGTACTATAGGTCACTCATATTTTTTATTTATGTTCTTTGATTAGATTCTTGAGCATTGATCACTTCTAAGTAGTGTACTACAAGTCACTCGTGCATTGTTGTTTGTGTTCTTTTATCATAGTTGTATACCTTGATCTACATCTTTGGAGGTTCATTGATTCTAGCATACATTAATTCATGTTTTGACATAGTTTATAGTTCTTAATATGCTTCAAGAGCTCTTCATCATCATGTTCATCTTTTCATGGACATCTTTGTAGGAGGTATTATCCTTCTTTTTCTCTCTTTTATAGGGGATTTTCGTTCCTATTGTATTACTCCCTTTCTTTGTTTATGAAAGATCTTCAACCTTATTAGGTCATGTTGTTGGGAGTCATAATTTCTCCCTAAGTATCACTTAAGGTAGGGTATTAGTATGAAAACTAATTTTGTCTAACTAGTTTTATTTTAGCCTACCTAGTTTAGTCATGTTCACACTATGCTTAAGCTCACTTAGAGGTTAGTAATATTTTTGTCTCACCTCATATAGACTTACTAAGTGTCCCAACACTTGTCCATAGATTCCTACACTTGTTGCATACTTTGGTGGGGTAGCCAAAGTTTCACTCCTATCTTCTCACCTCTTTTGGATTGCCTTTGTATGCAAGGCTCATTTTTTACATCTTGTGAGAATTACTTATTATACTTTCTCATTTGGAATATTGCTTGTTTGTAGAGACTATTTATTTTTTTGCAAGTGATCTTGATTGTTCCAACAAATTTAACCTAGTTATTGTTGAAAGTTATACTGAAATCAATGCATAATTGGGTAATATATAATGGAATGTGGCTACCACATTCTTAAATTTTTTAATTTTGAATTTCATTTCCAAATTTATTTGTTTTTTATTAATAAAGCAACCAGAACTAGGGTGCTAACCCAAAAAAAGAAACCAAAGCTAGCATTAGAAGTACCAGACTACCAACACATAACGAACCACAGCACACCCTCAGCCTATCCCCTTTTTAGAAATCAAAAACCAAAAACTAGTGATCACTGGCCCAGATTTCACCACGAAATTGGTAATCATCCTGTGATCACTGACAAAACCCAACTTCACAATGAAATTGGTAATCGGTCTATAAACAACAGTAGAAGAAAAGTTCATTAAAGTCTCACTATTAGCAAAAAACCAGTTAACAGTATTACGGCCATCATAGAAACTAAATATCATGAAAAATAGGCCCATCCCGACCATCCACCAAAAGCAGCAAAAAACATAAGACATGAAAGGAACAGATGGAGGGTCACTTGGGGTTTTTCTCCCCACCATTGAGTGGCAGCTTCAGCCAATTGTTAGCAAGAAACTAGAAGAGCTTCCCATCAATATTTTTCTTATCAGAATTCTTCGAATTCTCTAGGTGAAGGAGTTAAAGATTCTTTGCCACTGAATGCATAACTCTAACAACAAAATCTGCAATTCTATTGAAGCTCTCCCCAAGCACCCAGATTTCCTCCTTCATCGCCTAAAGATCATTTTTGGAGCCCAAATTTTGAATTAAGTCCTGGAGTCACTTTATATCCCCTTGATATAATTCAGTTCCACCTTAACCTCCTCACTACCATCCTTCAGGATCTCCTCCTTATTCCCCCCTTTTTCCTTCTTAGCTGCAAAACCCTTTTGTTGACCTAATGGCGAGGTAGCAGTGAATGAAGACTCTGTCGTATGTTCTCCTAACACGTTCTTATTGGAGAAATCAACTGTGGGAAGTTTAAAACTTTCCAAAATCTTGGCAGATTCTTGGCTTTTCTCACCTCCCTCCTTAATTGGGGACCCTTTGCCTTTGCCTTTGTCAGAGCTGTCCTCCTTAGTTTTAGTTTTTTTTCTCTTTTTTCTTGTCTTCGCTACTACCTTTTTTCCTCCCTTCTTCCTCCTCTGAGTCCCCCTCTTCATCCTCTATCTCCAAGTATATCTTCCTTACAACCTTCTGTTTTACCCGAGTATTAGACATAATCTTGTGGGACCTCCTCCTACTGTCATTGTCATCCTCATCCTCCTGCGAGACAATATTAATTTGGAATTCTCCCCCAGCCCAGCCAAGTCATTACGAGATTTCTTCACCTTATTCTTCGTGGGGGTCGGCATTTTCAAGGATGAGGTAAGTTGAGACCGGGAAGCGGTAGTCTCAATAGGATCATTATCAGTGGGGGTAATAATTTTCTCCAAAGTAATAAATCTAGGAGGGCACAAAGCACGGTGGAAATTGTATAGATGTAGGATGAGGCCTTGGTGGAGAATGCAATAGTTCTATTTAGTACTTTTCTTTTCCCTAACATCATCCACAGAGGCTTCCAACGAGTGCAGAAGAAAAAAAAGAAAGGAGATTTCTTCATTATACCGAAAATGGTTTAACAAAGGGAAGTGGTAAATATAAAAAGTCCCAAACCTAACTTCTAAAGTAAGGTACTTCATAATTATCAAACATACCTCATTCCAGGGATCAAGCAAATGGACCCGTTTGAACCCACCATGGAACTGGATAGGAATCTCCATTTTAAAAAAAAAAACTTTTGACGCTCATATCATCCCTCACCTTCTTCCACATCCTGCCCTCCATAGAAAGCCCCGTGGCTTGGGCAATTACCTCTTCATTAATTTCAAAGGTTATACCATTAATGATAACCTTGCGTTCCTCCCAAGAATCCACCAGTTGTATGGAAATGTTCTCATCACTTGCCTCCATATCTTCCATGTAAGGTTAAAGACCTCCTTCCTTCAAGTACGTAACAACATCCTATTTCTTGAGAAATCCATCTTCAATTTTGGGCGGTTCCACCCTAACCATGTCATCACCCATCTCAATGTTGTTCTCAGAAAGCCACTCCTCTTCCTGGGACTCCAGCGACATCACAACCCACCTACCGCCACTCAGACTAGTCCAATGCCAACTCCAATTCAGACGACCCTCTCTCCACACCCAACTCCGACAACCAAAATTGCAGAGAACATAATTTCAACTAGTGCTAATGCTAATCACCTTAATAACAAGATGGTAATTCAAGTACTATTCACATGGGTCACCATAATGAAAGCTAAGAAAATCCATGAGAATAAATGATTGCGAATCCTGAAAATGAAATGCCAACAAAGACATGTCGTCTCATAAAAAAACCCAGAAGCATGCCAATCCCCACGTGGATATTTTCCTTAAAAGTGCCCGTACCATCAACGAAAAATGTAATAATGACCCATCTAATCAGCAAGTTACTATCCAAATTTATTTTTTGATTTTGAAGCAAACATGAATTTTCTTATTTTTCTCTTAATTTCTATGCAAAGAAGCAATAGTCACCTTAAAAACCAAAATAACTATGGATTTCTTTAGAATTGGTAAAACAAAATAAGTATTGATTTCTTGAAAGTGGTAAATATAGAATATTTTTAATTGAACTTAGAAATATTATTACAACTACCACAACTCAAGTTTATTTAATCTAGCTATTATTTATATTGAAATCAATGCATAATTGGGTAAAATTTTAACCTCAAATTTCATTTGCAAATTTATTTATTGATATTGAAGCAAGCACAAGATTTTTTAGTCTCCTATTTATCTCCATGTAAAGAAGAAGTATACACATGAATCACCTTAAGATACAATGAAATAACTATTGGTTTCTTCAAAACTAGTATTATAAAACATTTTTAATTAAACTAGGCAACATTAATACAACCACCACAAATCAGGCTAATTTAATTTGACTATTAGTGAAACTTATTTTGAAATCAATGGATAATTAAGTACTATATAATGGAATATGGCTAACACATCTTAAATACTTTTTTATACTAGTAGATATATTATAATGTCTGTAATTCATATAAATAATTTGTTCGTATGTAATTATAGTAAGAATTCTCTCAAAAATGACATTATATTAAATGAGAATTGATGCAATATACAAATTTCACCATTACATTTTGCCCTCACTTTGAAGTGCATGAGATTCGTGAAATAATAATGTATTGTAAAGTATATAATTACTCAAAACATGGATGCAAACTAATATTAAAACGAAAAGAGTACTAAATGTTGCTACTACTTTCTTTGAACAAGAATACTCAATATAAAGTCTTGTACTACATTGAGTGTCATTTTGCATGTTCACTCTTTGGCATATGACTTTCATGAGATCTTGCAAAATTTAGGATAATTGTACTGAGAGCACCTTTTATCTCACTATTGAAATTATTTTATATCAAACAATGTCACTCTATGGTAAAGCTTCATTTGGATACTATGATGAATCTCCAAACAAGCACCTATAATTGTGTACAATCTCAAACTAGGAGCGTTAAACATCCATAATGATAATAAATGCATCATATAATAAGAAAGCTAAACATCTATAATGATATGGCATGGAAATCATATGAGCTATAAATCATTTAAGTTTTCCGTCAACACTAGTAAATCAAAATGACAATGAGTCCCTAGTGACCAAGAACACTTGTGTGTACATGGGACATTAGGATGATAATATGCCTCCAATGTGACATCCAATAGCATGAGTATATAGTGGCAAAGGTAAGACAATATGTCCTTTATATATAAACATACATACATATGACAAGGACTAAGAATTATGTCACCATTCACAAGATAGATGTGAAAAATGAGAAATGATAAACAAGTTCCAAGAATAAAAAGAAAAGAAAATTGGTTAAAAAGTCTTATAAAATATTTAATGTTAAAAATATACTTACTGATTCCATGTAATTATAATTTGTAAAAATACTATCAAGATTTCTACAAATATTGAGATTTAGTAATCAAATTATATTTTTTCTACTTAGTTAAGTGTCTCAAAGAATTTATTCAAAAATGACAAATAAATTATATAATTATTATATTACAAAATTTTATTATCATTACTGTTCATAATATTTTTGCAAAAAGAAAGAAAGTTAATTTGAATTTAAATTTCAGTTTTCCCCTATTTTGAATGTATTTTTACAATCCAAATTTACTAATATTTAGATTAAGGATACTTATTTTAATTACAAACAGCCAATATCTCTAAGTTAAGCATTAAATAACAATTACATTTTGAAGACAAATTAGATTTCAATCACCCCCAGCTAAGAACAAAAAACTAAAACTCTTAGATTTCTCCAAAGTATTGAGATGGTAGTGAATAAATACCATCTAATATGAGTCCAAAGTGCAGGATGGACAATACGTCAAAAATATAGTAAGCATGCAAGAATAGCAGACAAGAGATGAAATAGGAGAATATTGGTCCAAAAAATATATGTTAGAGTTCGGGTTGCTTTTATGAAAGCGAAATCCTTCCGTTTTACGGAAAATAAATGTTGGAAAGAAGGAGGAGGAAATGAAAGGGCAGCAGAATAGAGGAATAGAGGAAGCAAGTTCAGAGTGTGATGGATGACGCTGGCCAATGATTCCGCTAAATTAGGAAGCAATTGACAAGTAGGTCGGTAGGTCGTTTGGAGCATCGAAATAGCGTGATAGTCTAAACTTTTTTCATGGCAATGTATCAAATTCTATATTGCCTCTCTCGAGAGCTTGTAAATCTTTTACTTTTAAGGGCTTATGGAGGTTTCTGTTCTATTTTTTTCATCTAACAACTTGATATTTGTATCTTTTATTTCTACATTGATGTAAAAATTCTTATACAACTGAATCTAAAAATAAAATATACAATTGATTATGGACTATGGAAATCTAGTCTCTCTAAACTTGACTTTTGTCTTTATTGTCTACCTCATGAGATAAAACATGTAAAAACTAGCTCACAGCATACAATTCTATAAATCCACTCATATAAATTTCCACAAAACGGAATGTGTTCCTTACGAGGGAATACTTAATCTAATGTTGGGTATCAATCTTGTACATATCATTGTGCCCATTTTCAGTTTGTTTTCTATCATCACTTCCTCATCCACGTTAAGGAGGGAATCATGAAATTGGTGTTTCTAATGCTTTCTAAATTTAGTGGAGTAGTGGAGGAACCTCATGGAGCCTTATGTACTTCACAAATTTGTAGCGGGATCACACCAACACACTCATTTATATCTCTCATATGGGGGATTATTTCAATTGATCATTTTTTTTAGCTTCTTGAATATCAAGAACTTCCAAGTAGTGTACTATATGTCACTTGTGTTTTGTTATTTGTGTTCTTTGATTAGATTCTTGAACATTAAGCACTTCTAAGTGGTGTACATTGAGCACTTGTTATCTGTGTTCTTTGATCAAAGTTGTATACCTTGATCTACATCTTTGGAGGTTCGTTGATTCTAGCATACACTAATTCATGTTTTGATAGAGTTTATAGTTCTTGACATGCTTCAAGAGTTCTTCATCACCATGTTCATCTTTATTGATAATCCTTAAAGGATCAGAAGTTGTCATTAGTATACAAGCAGACAGTTTTGGTCGGTCATAATCACTGAGCGACAACATTCACCGAGCGCAATGGTCACCGAAATGTTTTGAACACCGAGCAGTATATCAACCGAGCATCAGTACACAGCGATATCAACCGAGCACGAGTATACAAAGACATAACCGAGCACTAGTCTACATTGAGAGACAACATTCCACCAGGAAAAGCGGATCTAAACTACACGTTAGCTAAAGCACTTTAGTCTTTAAAATAGCTTTATGGTTAGCTGGACAACCATTTCTTGTGGATCAAGAAAAGCGTAAATGATGGATTTAATTAGTTAAACTGATTGTATTCATACAAACTAGGAGATCAAGGTCAAGTTGTAAACCTTTGATCTTAGAGTTTTCAAGAAAAGCGCGAAACCTAATTAGGCCAAAATCTTGTATACATAGATGTATTAATCAATCAAGAAGATGATGATTGTAGCCGCCAATGACATCTATGGATTAGACAGAGGTCTTCATGCAGAATGACAGATAAAGAAGAATTCAATTATGAAGAACTACATTCAAGGCTACCGAGCAGAACATAGGTATTATCCATCACAATAAGTGATATATACATTTTCTGAACTTAATGGATCTATAGTCAGCAATTCAAGATTGCAAGGTATCAGATCATACATATTTGTTACTCTCTAACAATTGTAGCAATAAGTAAAATCCTTCAAGAAGGTGGACTTAACAGTCTTTATGTAAATCTCTTAACCGAGTGCACACATACATTGTGTTGCTAAAATCTCCTAACCGAGTAGACTTAACAAGTCTAACATGTTACTCCTAACAGGGTAAGATCATCATAAGTGATCACAACTTGTAGCCCTAACAAGCACCTTCCATTCTGCAGATAGTGAAGCTTTGTGGGTTTCATCCCCACCGCAGTTTTTACCTTCTAACAAGTGTTTCTACGATACCAAATACTTGTGTCATGTGTTAATGAGTTTCATGAATGTTTCAATGTTTGTTTACACACATTTACATTTATGCTATGATATTGCATGCATGGAGTAGTAAAACAACAATGGTCGGTTATGCAAATAATGATTACTAAAGGTTAATTGATAAAAGTTTTAAGGGTACTGATTCACCCCTCCCCTCTCAGTACACACCCTTCCATTATTCCAACACTTTACATGGACATCTTTGTAGGAGTTCTTATCATTCTCTTTCTCTCTTTTATAGGGGACTTTTGTTCCTACAATATTTCTCCCTTTATTTATTTATGGGAGATCTTCGACCTGATTAGGTCATGTTGTTGGGAGTCATATTTTCTCCCTTAATATCTCTTAAGGGAGGGTATTAGCGTGAAAATAAGTTTGTTCAAACTAGTTTTCTTTTAGCCTACCTATTTTAGTCATATTCACACTGCGCTTAAGCTAACTTAGAGGTTAGCTAGATTTTTGTCTCACCTCATGTAGACTCACTAAGTGTCCCAATATATGTTTGTAGATTCCTACACTTGTTGCATACTTTGGTGGGGTAGCCAAAGTTCCACTCCTACCTTCTCACCTCTTCTGGGTTGCCTTTGTATGCAAGACTCCTTTAATACATCTTGTGAGAATTACTTATGATATTTTCTCATTTGGCATATTGCTTGTTTGTGGAGACTATTTATTTTTTTGCAAGTGATCTTGATTTTTCCAACAAATTTAACCAATTTAACCTGGTTATTGTTGAAAGTTATATTGAAATCAATGCATAATTGGATATTATCTAAAATGGAATGTAGCTACCACATTCTTAAATGTTTTTAATTTCAAATCTCATTTCTAAATTTATTTGTTGATATTGAAGCAAGCATGAATTTTCTTATTTTTCTCTTAATATCCATGCAAGGAAATAATAGCGAGGTCTTAAGATAAACCAAAATAACTATGAATTTCTTTAGAATTGGTAAAATAAAATAAGTATTTATTTCTTCAAAGTTGTAAATATAGAATATTTCAATTTGAACTAAGAAATATCATTACAACTACCACAATTCAAGTTTATTTAATCTAACTATTGTTAATATTAAATCAATGCATAATTGGGTAATTTTTTAACCTCAAATTTCATTTGCAAATTTATTTATTAATATTGAAGCAAGCACAAGTTTTCTTAGTCTCATCTTTATCTCCATGTAAAGAAGAAGCAAAAGCAATCACCTTAAGATACAATGAAATAACTATTGGTTTCTTCAAAATTAGTGTTATAAAATACTTTTAATTAAACTAGGCAACATCAATACAACCACCACAAACACTACAACATTTGGGACCATTTTTTGACGGCTATGTGTCACTTTTTTGACATTGTCCCATCAGCCAAGTGACAGAGACCAATGTTGCATTTTTGGTGTCGGAAACAATGATGGCTAAATCGTTTGTTGTTATTACGAAGGTACTAACTATCGCAATACGAGCCGGCTATGATGGTTACCATGTTGTCGTTACATATTTTAGTTGTCGTTATTACGACATGTAGGCATCGCATTTTATCTATCACTATTACGACACGTAGGCGTCGCATCTTAGCTGTCACTTTTTTCAGACGTGTGATGAATTTGTTATACATGCAATGTCGAGCCGTCGGCAATTTCCAACAGCTTGACGTCGCATGCATAGAAAATTCATTGCACGCCTGAAGAAAGCGATGTCTAGGTGTCACAATACGAGATGGCTATAATGTTTATCATGCTATCATTACATTTTATCTGTCGCTATTACGACACCTAGGCATCACAGTTTTAGTTTCACAATTATGACAAACGTGCGACGAATTTGCTATACATGCGACATCGAGTCGTCAGCAATTTCTGAGGGTTTGACGTCACATGTATTTTTTAGTGTCGCTTTAGAGTTTTTAAGAGTTTAGTGTCCTAGTGTCACTATTTTCAGTAATTGTGTTTTTACTTATTTTGGAACCATGATTTCATGTGCTTTATTGGGATAATTTCATTAGCAGTTGGCCAAATAAATGTAAAACAATTGGTATTACCAAATTAGTTCATCCAAAAACTAGAAGACTATGACTGTTTGATAAGTACAAGAAGGATTCATGAAAATACATCAATTGCCTAAAATGAAATAATTAAATAAAATTTAGAAATAAGCATACCATTCATGGTTAGTGATTCAAAGCTTCTTTTACTCCCAGTTTCCAATCCCTGAGACATATCCAGAAAAGAATACAACATATTCGTAAAATAATACATAACAGCATAAGGGTATTTGCAAAAGTAACCCAAAAAAGAGAGAAAATGATGAGATCAACATCCATACATTTTTGTACAAGAAATACAGAACAAATTTTCTTACATTTAGTGAATTGCCTTCCTCACTACCTTCACTGCCACTGTCCCCACTGAAATTGGCAGTTCTATTTAGATCACTAACATATAAGTTATAAACATAAGAAGGTTAGAAAATGGGAGTTTCCTAGAACAGAAACTGATTTATCTAAGCAGCATCCTAGATCTTCCCACTGATTATTAAAGTTTAATAATTTTATCAAATTTAGCAGCCTTGAATATCTACCTTTGTGAGAAGGCACCATTTGCAGTAGCAAGTGCTGCTTTTCCACCCTCTCCTTTACTTGTAACTATTTCGAGCTTTCTCAAACTTCCTTTTACCCTCTTCATTGAATTTCATCCTTTACCTCCCAAGGACTTTGGCTCTGCATCTATTTTTTGTGCAACTGAAGTCTGTCCATAGAAAGTAGATATCAAATTTACATTCAAAACATTTCTTAAAAGATTAAAACATTAACAACTGAGTGCTAAAATTCTTATGATCGTTTTCCATATAATTACTACCTACAATATTTTAGTAATTACCATTACGACATCTATAGGATTGTCATTTGATGGGATTCCATATTGAGTGAATGTGTGTGCACCCTAAAGTTGCAATCAAGACCACAATGTTAGAAAATTAGGTTAGTAAAATAGGCCA
>MU224552.1:5230635-5243545 GCA_018584345.1 Thuja plicata
GAGGTTTTGCCAGGGATCTCAAAGATATGAAGGTAAGGGATTTGATGGATATGGCAACAGAGGCAGAGTTATGGGCGGTTGTGGGTATGGCAGCAATGGATCTGGTGGAAGAAGCTTTGGAGAAAAAAGCTCGGGAGATTTGGGTTATGAAGGCAACAACTTTGGTGGAAAGAGGTCAGGAGATTATGGTAATGAACACAAAAGATATAGTGGACATGGCAAAGCTAAAACAGGATATGGAGCCAAAGGGTTTCAAATCGGAGGTCAAAGTCAGTAGATAAAACCAATGAGAAGATGGGTGGGATATAACTTACAGAGTGATCCTAATAATGAGAGGTTGAACAATAGTAGATGGGCACAGAGAAGTAAGCAACAAGCGAGAATGTATGGTAGCGGTTGGTTGAACAATAGAGTGGGATGTATTCCCCCATAACAGAACACAACTCATAATGGTGTAGGGCATTAGAATGGAAGGGACAGGGAGAATCAAGCACCCTTTAGTTGGATACCTGGTGGATCCTTTATGTGTCAAAGAAACTTCACCTTTAAACAAATTGAAGGCAAATTATGGCGCTCAAAAGAACCTAGCAAGGAAGGAATAGGCATCAAACCAGCAAGGGTCACATTAAACATGGACAAAAGGTAGATGATTTAACCCCTATTAGAGCTACTTCTTTATTGATCACTAATCTATAATGGAATGAATCAGTTATTAGAATGCAAGATAGAGCTTTCTCCATGAAATGGATAGGACCATGGCCATCCATAGAAAAAATTCAAAAATGGATAGAGAGAAATTGGGGACACCATTTTGAAATCAAAACCCTAACTAATGAATTCCTCCTCGTCATAAGCCCATCAAAAAAGGATAAAGAAAGGATCATGAATAGTGGCCCATATATATTGGATGGAAAAGGTATCTATATCCGGGATTGGAAACCTAACCTCAATCCAGCTAAGGAAGAGGTAGAAAATGTTGCGGTGTGGCTGAAACTTTAGAACCTTCCATGGGAATATAAGGATGAGGAAACAATAAAAGCAATTGGGAACAGTTTAGGGACCTTCATCCAAGCCGAGGATGCAGTTGATTGCAATGATCTCTATATATACTCCAAAGAGCTTGTCAATATTCATAAATGTTATCAGATCCCATAATATGTGGTCCTTGGGTCGACACATGGAGAATGGAGATTAAAAATTAAGGTGGAGAATGCGAACACCCAATCAAAGACAATAAAGGATACTGAAAAAGGAAAAGGATTGGAAGCCAATAAATCCATATAATGGATAGAAGAGATAGAAAAGGAGAGGACTAGACTCCCTAAATGGTCTATAGATTTTGAGGAGTAAATGATTACAAGACAAGAGCTATATGAGAAGAACACAGAGCAAATGGTATCCATCCTGAAACCTTCTAGGGAATTTGGGAGGCAGGATAATAACAACATAGTTTGCATCTCTACTCGACAGTTGGAAAGCCCAAAATCCACTCAAATGGTAAAGGAGAATCCTTTCTCTCCAATAGGATACCCTCCCAATAATGACTTAAAGAAATCTCAAATAGTAGAGGAGGAGTGTGAAGGGGCATTGATTGTGCCTGACACATGGGAGGAAGTGTTAAATACACCCAAAATTAATAGGCTTGTGTCCACAAATAGAAGCTTCAAACCTGATTCCCCAATAGATGAGAATTTCCATTTGGCGTAGAGGGGACTTTTTCATGAAGAAAGGGGGGATTATAATTTAGGATTTTGCAAGGATATTCAAATCACACTGATCAGAAATCTAGATAAGAATATGGAAGACATTGATAATATTGCAGAGCAAAGCTGGAATACAGATTATGAATATGGAACTTAGGAGGAAGAAGTAGGGGCAGATAATTTAGGCTTTCATGATCAAATTGATATACTAGAGCAAAGGAAAATTAGTCAAACTAAATCAAAGATAAAAAAAACCAGATGTGAAGGAAAAACAATAGCGAGGATGCAAATCAACTAAGGCTAGGCTTGCCATGGCTAGAAATGCATCAGACTAGTCAAAATTGCTAAGATGGGGAAGAGGATATCCCTCTTCCCGAAAGCCATGAGGCTCCTATCATGGAATGTCAGAGGCTGCAATACCCTTGACAAAAGGTGCTTGATCAAAATACGTCTTGGTCAAGCCCAACCAGATTTGGTTTTTTTTCAAGAAAAAAAGCTAAGCGGTAATGGTATATTATAGTTCAAAAGAAAGTTTGGAAGATGGAATGGATTCTTTAATGAGGCAGAAGGTGCTTCTGGTGGATTGGGAATCCTATGGGAAGATACAGGTGTGAATGTCAATTTAATTGAGGAGGGTAAATATTGGCAATTAGTAAAGGTGTTATCTTTCCAAATGAATATGAGCTTTTCTATAATACCCTTCTAACCCTAATACAAGTTTTGTGCTTTTTGAATGAAGATCTTTAGATGTTTCCTTATAACTTAATACTTGTTTCCCTATAATTTGTTTATAATAATTTCATCGGCTTGTACATGAGAATTCTAATATCAGACATATTGTCTGAAGCTATCATTTATGTATGTGTTTGTCCCCATGAATGTACAAAGGACTTTCAATACCTTTCTGAATGCAGTTAGGATGTTATGTGTTGGATGTATATAGATATATTCTTCTATTAAAGTTACTGTCGATGAATCTTATATGTCACTTAATGATTAGGATATTTATTATGATTATGGTGATTTATTATTAGTATTGATTATTGACTAACCCAATGCTCAGATTCTAACCCTCATTATGATAATGTTACATTCTTTGTGTGTGTGTGTATATATGCATGTTGTGTTTTCATGATTAAGGATGAAGTCGTAGTTATTCACATGGATGAGGTCCACACGATGTATCGATCCTAATCATTTGTCTGCAATGTCTTCTTTTATATGTACATCGATGCACATGTATTTATTCTCTATGATGCAGGCTTGTAGGTACTAGGCATCGACTTCACCTGGCTTCACAGGTCTGAGCATGCCCCAAAATCCTCGATCATTGTTGTTGTTACGGAGACAGTACCAGCTCCTGCAAGACTAAACCTAGCCCTGATCCTTGCTCCGGGGTTGGGTCTTTTTTGGATTTGTCCTTTGATTGTGGATTGATGTCTGTTTATAGATGCTTAGTATTTGATCATTGTGGATATTCGTTATAGTCCCTAGGACTAGGTAAATATTGTTTTGTGGTTGGATTATTGGTTAGTAATAATTTGATGGTATTATGTAATTAAATATGTGGTAATAAGCCTTTTCTAAGTGTATTCATTAATGCATGATTATAATAATAATATTTGCATGGATATATACACATAGGCATATGGGTGCACACATATGCATGTCTTTATATATGACTATATAAATATGCTTATATAAATGTTTTAATATATGTGTGTGTATTTATGTATTTATTTATTTATGTGCCTTTTTATTGTTAAGTAAGGAATTAATTATTATGTGAAATATATTATTCCTTTAAAAGGAGAAAGTAACTAATATTTATCTAAGGTGAAAGCTAGAATAAAATAAAAAGAATTTACTTAAGCTTGAAATTAAAACATAAGTAACAAGAGTGGTAGTTTAATTAAGGCATTCTCGGGGAAAACTATCTACACAATAAATTATCTAAAAACTATTAAGGTTCAATCTAATAACCAGAAAATAGTTGTGGGTGGATGCATTTGTTGAAAATTCTCATGCAACCAATCCTACAACATATTTATGGAAGGAGATGTAGAGACTAGAGGGGGGAGGAAGAAGGACAAAGGAAAATTATACTTAGAGAACTTTATACGTATCTGAAAACTATTAGAAGGATAGAGGGAAACATTGGGAGAGCATCCGATTGGTTAAAAGGCTGGAGAAGCATAGGCTTGGGAGAATAGAATTGGTTTGCGTCAAAGGTTTCTCCGCAAGACTCTAGGTAGGCTCTACCCGGAAAAGAGAATCCTGTTTGTTTAATTGCTATGGTTGTTTACTGTCTTCTATGGTTGTATGAACAATAAAATTCTTTTGTGTTTATTTGGATGTCTATGTTATCTCATATGAATGCAATAATGGAAGTATACCTGATGATGAATTTAGTTTATGAGTTGTTGTATATTTGTTCTTCTCTGTGTATTTCCATCTTAGAATGTATTTGCTTCCTGATAGAACCCCATTCTGTAGATTATATGTAGACTATCTTCTTAGTTAGAACTTTATCTTTGGTGGTCACCTTTCTGCACCTTGCACTTTCAGGCAGAAACTAAGAAGATTTACCATAAGGGTAGATGGGTTTGAGGGATGATTTAGAAGGGGACCTGAGGATTACCAACTAGGTATCTCTCTGATTCTGCCTTCTGGGCCTCCATCTTATCTAGTTTTACCCGGAAGGTGGAATCTGAAGGTTGTTGTCCGAAGGATGCATAGGTCCTGACCACCTACGCAGGATGTGTGACCACCTACACAGGAAGCACCACCTGCATAGGTTGAACCACCTACATAGATTAGGTCACCACCTGTGCAGCTTAGGTCACCACCTACGCAGCTTAGGGTTCCACCTACGCAAGACTTCCATATTAGTTTT
Source organism: Thuja plicata (assembly GCA_018584345.1). Taxonomy (NCBI): domain Eukaryota; kingdom Viridiplantae; phylum Streptophyta; class Pinopsida; order Cupressales; family Cupressaceae; genus Thuja; species Thuja plicata. Next base: position 5,235,235 of record MU224552.1, read on the forward strand.
TAGGGTTTTCGGAAGGGCTTAGGGTGTCGTGTTGACCCTAGGTTGACCCTAGGGGGTGTGTAAACTTGTAGGACACTTGATTTTTAGATGATATTATATTTATGATCATTTAGAAACTTGTCATAAGTTTTGGATAGTTTGGGAACCCAGATTAGGGTTAGGGTGGTCTCAGTGTGATTTCAGCCTTAGGGTAGTACATAAAATGTAACATTTAAGTATAAGGTTAATTCCTTATACTTTAAGTTACATTTTATGTAATACCTTCCAGGATGTTTGAGAGTGGTTTCAGCCTCCTAGGAGTTCAAATAAAGATTTTAGATTTTGAAGGTCTTAGGAAATTTCAGACTTAGCCAAATTTAAGGAATCAACATGTTTTCTGCAATGTGATCTTGTTATGATGTTTTGTGGTTTGAGTTGGTACCAAAGGAAATGGTTATATGGTTGTGTATAATACTTGATGATTGGTGCATTTTGATGCCTTTTTATGTGTTATCTATCTACTTGAATGCTAGATTAGGGACTATCAATGATCTCCTAAACTTAATCCAATGATGTTAAGATGTTATGATTTGTGTTGGGTTGAAGTACTTGATGTAATTATGTATTGTGAATCCCTTTTTTATGCATTGGATGCAATATGGATGTGTTTTATCCACCTGAGTACCTGAGTGTGGTTGAGGGTTGTCCAGGGGATTCATGACAACTAGTGGTTTCCTAAACCCAATTATTTGATGTTTTGACATTGATATGGCTTCTTGTTTATTATGTTGTATTCCTTATGTTCTTTTGAGACTTGTTTTGGTAGGGAACCTAAGATCACTAGGTGAGTAGCTCACAGTGCGGGGCCGGGGCCCTAAGTGGCTAGTACCAGGGTAACCCACTGGTGAGTTGTTTAATCAAGTGAAAACATTAATAAATTTATGGGAAGGGAACTACACATTAACTAAGATAAGCCTCTCCCATGCCGGTAGTGCTATTAAAGGCTACAGATGGGAGTGGGAGAAGGTGCTATTGCGATAGCACAATCGAACAGTCTCGTCCCTATGAGAGATGTTCAGTTCCGCATGTGCCTACTTGGGGGTCAGGGCCCAGAGTGGCTGACCAGGGTAACCCAAGGGGTGAGGGCTATGCGATGACACTCACCTAGCATGTGTCTTAGAGTTCCTACCAATGTGCTTTATGTCTTTGTGATCTTCTTGTGTTTTCTATTGTGTCATATTTTGGGAAGGGCTACCATCACCTTAGGGGTATCCTAGTTGTTACCTTCTTGCGTGGACCTTGGTCTCTGTCTCCTAGCACAGGGGAGTGGACTCTTTTCGGATCCACGTGGTTGGGTGGTTAATATTTATTATATTGAGGTATTTTTCATGGTTAGATGGATGTTCTTGGCTTTTGTTCCTTCTAGATTTCCAGTTTTGAAGACTTCTTATTGTATATGTAAAAATATGCTTATGCACGTGCATTCTTGTAAAACAAATCTCTTGTAAATCATTGGATCTGATGATATGATGTATATCAATGTAATGTATAAGGGAATGGGTGGATCTAGGAAAAAGGAAAGGGAAAATATTATATGTTATCAATAAGAAAAGATAATTGTTTAGGGCATTTATTCACGTATCTTTTATTAGTTTTGGTATTATAAATGATCTTAGACTTAATATGAAATAATTTATTTTCAAATGAATGTGCTATCTCTTGATGTATGGTTGTGGAAAACTATTATGAGTTAATGAATCTATGAATAATTAGCTATAGAATTTAATATTGGATTATGGTTACTATGTTTCACAAATGCGTATGGAATAATAAAGTATATAGGGCATTGCATATCCATCGAATGTTTATCTTTCACCTAAATGCTTAATGAATAATGTCAATAAAGACATAATTTTAGTAAAGGATAACTCACATGGATGCAAGTTAAAATATTAGGTTTGATGGTAAGATTATACATGTAACTTAATGTTAAAAGTAAAGGAATGAATTGCAAACTTATATTAATCAATCAATGCCTTAATGGTCAAATGATTAGATTGGATTATGTTACTTGAATAACAGTGTTAAGGAACCTGTGAGGACTTAGATTAGTTATAATATTTCATTAAAAAAAAAATATTCACATCTCTTAGTAGTCAATTGGCTTGTCCTCTTGGGTTCCCTGGCGGGGCGTGACATTTTTTGCTTTTAATATTTATGGACCATGCAATCAGATAGAGAAACAACAGTTATGGAAAAACCTAATAGGGGTTATAAATAAAGTGAAAAATGATATATTTGTGTTGGGGGAGATTTCAATGCAATTCTTTCACCAACAAATAAATTGGGTGGGAAAGGATGGATCAATCAGAGTCAAAAGGAATTTGTAGATTTTGTGGGCAGTAATGAACTACAAGATGTATGTTTCCAAAATGGAACATATACATGGACAAATAGAAGGGTGGGATTTACCAATATTGCTGAAAAACTAGATAGATTTTTGCTGGGGGCAACTGGGTAGAAACCAAGTGGTTGAGTCAAGCAGAAATATTACCAATAACAAGATCAGACCACTTCCCCATATGTTTACGGTTACTGGGAGATGCAACTCCAGAACAATCACCGTTCAGATTTGAAAAAATATGGTTTAGAGAGGTGAGTTTTATGGAATTGATCAAAGAATGGTGGATAGATGCACCAAGATGAACTGGTAATTGTACCTTTCTTTTCTTTAAAAAACTCCAATACCTAAAAGAGAACCTTAAAATTTGGAATAGGGAAGTTTTTAAAGATATTTTCAAAGAAAAGTTCAATATGGAAACTGAATTAGCTGTTATAAATGAAACAATAGCTCAAGTAGGGATGGACAATAATCTTTACAATCAAGAAGTGGAATTAAAGCAAAAATACAATGAAGTGCTAAATAGAGAAGAGATATTTTGGAGGCAAAAATCACTGGAACTATGGCTGAAAGAAGGTGACAGAAATAAAAAATTCTTTCATAACTCAGTAAAGGGTAGAAGATCCTTAAATAAGATCTTCACAATAAAGGATGGACATGGAAATATGGTTGAAGGGGATAAGATCAACAAAGTGGCAATAGACTACTTCTCAACAATCTTTGCTAAGAGATTAGAGGGGGAGGAGGGGGATGACAACCTTTTAGAAGTATTACCAAATATTGTCACAAAGGAGTAGAACAACATGCTTATGAAGCCAGTTAGTGAAGCTAAAGTGAAGAAGGCCCTATTCAGCTTCGGCAGTGATAAAGCCCCGAGACTTGATGGATTTCCCGCTCCGTTCCTTCAAAAAACATGGAGCATTCTTGAGATTCTTATTTAAGGATTTTAATAATACCTTTCTAACTTTGGTCCCCAAGAAAGGAAATAAAGAAACACTTTCTGACTTTTGACCGATTGCTTTATGTAACACAGTCTATAAAGTAATAGCTAAGGTAATGGCCAACCGTCTGAAATTAGTGTTGCCCTCACTAATATCAGCAGAGCAAAGTGGATTTGCACTAGGAAGGTCAATATATGAGGGAATCATAGTAGTTCATGAGGAAATTCACTCTATCAAATTGGGAAATAATTCAGGTATGATGATCAAATTGGATATCCAAAAAGCTTATGATAATGTGAATAGGGTTTTCTTAATAAAGGTGTTGCACAAATTTGGGTTTGAATCTGGATGGTGTGACTGGGTGTTGATTTGTATCTCTACCCCACGCCTCTCAATACTTATAAATGACAGTCCTCAAGGCTTCTTTGACACCACTATTGGTATAAGGCAAGGTGATCCTCTATCACCCTTCCTTTTTATCATTCTTACTGGAGTTTTAGGAAGAGCAATCAAGCAAGCAGGTAGTCGGGGAGATTGGAAGGGAATAAAAATAGGAAGAGGTTTAGATCCAGTTACTCATTTACAATTTGTATATGATACATACCTTATAGGGGAAGCATCTACAAGGGAGGCTAGAGCCATAAAGGACACCTTAGATTCATATAGTGTAGCTTCGGGACAATTCATCAATTGGGAAAAATCTGAGGTTTTTTTCTTCAAGACATCTATCCCAACCCAACAACATGTTCTTAGATTATTGGGAATGAAAGCAGGTGTTCTTCCTAATAAATATCTAGGTATTCCACTCTTTGCAGGGGCCTCCAAGGAAAATTTGTGGAAGGAACTGGTAGACAGTTGTGTGAAACATTTGGACAGTTGGAAAGGAAAATGGCTAAATTATGAAGGTCGTATTCTGATGCTACAGTCAGTTATATTAGCAATCCTAATATTCTCAATGAGCTGCTTAAAAATCCCCATTAAAGTTTTAAAATACATTGAACAAAGGATGAGAAAATTCTTTTGGAATGGGGGACAGGAGGAGGAAAAAATATCATTAGTGGCATGGGATTCAATATGTAAATAAAAAAGAAATGGTGGAGAAAGAATCAGACGGTGTCAGCTAATTAATAAAGCTTTAGGAGCCAAACTAGTATGGGAAATGTACACCAAACCTTTACAGCTTTGGGTGAAAATCCTTAAGGTAAAATATTTAGACAACATGGAAGATAATAGAATACTTACTATCCAAAACCCCATCAGAGGATCTGCAATTTGGAACTTTATTTTAGAATGCAAGGCATTGATTTATGACCACATCTCATGGCAGATTGGTGATGGAAGGAATGTAGCTTTTTGGGAGGAATCTTGGAATGGAAATAGAGCTTTGTCAAATGTGAATAATTCTTAGGAATTAATGGATAACACAAAAAAATTATGGGGGGGGTAAAGTTTGAGACTATATGGAGTAGTTTCAAGGACCGTTGGGACCATAATGGAGGTGGAAGAAGATCAATTTAACAGGTATAAATTAAAAAAGTTGCAAGGATCTGACAGATATTTTAAATAATAGACCAATCTAGTTAGTAGAAGTAAAAAATAATGTAATTTGGTGTGCAGTTAAAAGTGGTAACTACTCAGCCAAATTAGGGTATAATATCTTACTAAATGAAGAAATACCAGATGAGTGGCCTTATAGACTATGTTGGGATAAGGATTGTTTGCAGAAAGCGGGGACATTTGCATGGATTGCTATTCAGGGAAGGGTATTAACAGGAGAAAGGAGGAAAAAGTATGGTTTTATAGGCCCATATATGTGCCCATTATGTAGTAATGCTAGTGAAGACACTGGTCACCTCTTTGTTCATTGTGAATTTGCCCAACAATGTTGGGGAATGGTAAAGGAAAAATTAAAATTTGTAGGTACAATGCCTAGATCACTTTTGGACATATTCAAAGGATGGTGGGGGGATCAAAGAAAATCTACCTTCTCAAAAGTTTGGATAGTAAGCCCCTCAATAATAATATGGGAACTATGGAAAGAACGTAATAGAATAATTTTTAAGGATATGTCTGAACCTATAGAATTTTTTTTATCTAGAATAAATGCTTCAATACAGGAAGTAATGAGATCTATTGTAAGTAAGCTATATACAAATACAATATTTACATCTTGGGACAGCTATATACACAAACAATGGTCAGGGATAAGAGTCAGATATAAGAATGATGGTAGTCATGGAAGAAATATAAAGATAAGTAGAAAGGATGTCAAATGGTTTCCTCTAGATATGGGATAGATAAAAATTAACTTTGACGGATCTTCAAAAGGGAATCTAGGGATATCTGGAGTGGGTGCCATAGTGAGAAATAGTGATGGAGATATGTTAGCATTGGCATCTTAGAAGATAGGATATGGAACAAATGATATGGCAGAGGCACAGGCTGCTCCACTGGCAGTGAAGCTAGGAATAAGATTGGGGGTGGAAAGACTACATTTAGAGGGAGATTCAAAGATCATTATAGAAGCTATAAAAGAAAGGAAAATCCAAGACTTGGTCTATAGACAACATAATTAGGGAGGTAGTAACCCTTCTTCAAAATATGAAGGAATTTTGTACTATCCACACATTATGGGAGGGTAATGTAGAGGCTGATAAAATAGCAAATTGGGCTACTAACATGGAAAAAGCACATACTATTATATATGAGGACTTTAATCAAATTAATCTTGACATTGATTATATTTCAAATTTAAAAAGGGACACAATGTCATCATAGCAATCGCTCGATGATATTTAAATCATAGCAAAAGGAGGTAAGTGGATGATTGAAAGGATAGGAATGATGACAACCGTTTATGGGAACTATCAAGAATGAGGCAATCGAAGGGCAGGTAATCAATGCATTAATGATGGCTAGGATTTATAGTCATTAAAAAGCATGGGAGAGGATGGGAATCATGCTTAAATGGCGTAATAGGGAAGCTAATAAAAGGCAGAGTTAATATCGACTACTTTCTTGTGCAAACAAAAAACGCAGAGAGAGATAACAAAGAGCAAGAATATGGAAGCCACATTTTGTTTGGATTCAGACAAACAGATGAAGGATTTTAAGGGACATGTGAGCTTCGAGCAGGTTAAGGGCTTGGTTAAAATTAAAACTGTAAAGATGGTGGAGGCAGTGAGGGAGGTCATTGGAAAGTGAAAACTCAAGTGTCGAACTAACCTGGATATGGTAGTGGTTATTGTAGCATGGGGGCTTGAGATTGGTGAGCCAACTGAAGAAGTAAGTAGGATTATAAGGGAGCTATTCAAAGAAGATCTGCTAGGAGAGATGGATTTAATGCTCGAATGGTCAATTCCTGGCATTGGGCATGATATCTCTGAGTGTTTTTCTGATGATGATGATGCTCACCGATATGGGTTAATCCCTTTCCTTAGGTGGCACCCGAAAGTGGATAAACCCTTGATGATCCACAGGGCAAAAGAGGGATGGAGGAAAATTAAGTAGGAAATGGTGGAGCACTAGCGACGGGAGGAGGAAATGATGATGAAGTTGGTTGTGAAAGTTTTGAGAAAGAAGCGCTCTCAAATTTGGCGCAAAGGGGGGAGATTTGCGCAGTAAAAATGGTGGAGAACCCAAATTTTGGAATAAAAAATGGGTTTCTTTTTTGACAATTTTAAAGGATGATAACATGAAGAAAACATATTTAGGCAAGGGCTCAAAGGAAAAGGAGAAGCGCGGCTAACAGGATAGCCATCAATTTAAAATGACAGAAGACAGAAGCAGAGTAATGGAGCTGGACATGATTTGGGAAGGAAAGATAAGTCTCTGTTTTGGAAAAGAATTGGGTTTTTTTCGGCCATGAGCCATAATTGTAATGTTTAAATGTCTAGATTTTTCAATAGTTTGTGAAAATATATTGCCAAGAAGATAGTGTTAAATAGTATGGATATAATTGTAAAGAAGCAGAGACTCATGTAGATATGATGAAAGTGACAAGCAGGAAATACTGCTGAAAGTTGATAATGTAATTTCCTTTTATATATAATAAAAAACACACCTATTACCGACCAAATATATATATATATATATATATATATATATATATATATATATATATATATATGATTAAAAGGTAGCCAAAATGAGGGGTCTAACCTAAAATAGCAAACAAGGCAGCACGAGAAGTGCCAGACTACTAGCACTAAACCATCAACAACACACCCTCAGCCTATCCCCTTCTTTAAAATAAAAAACCAAAAACTAGTGACCACAGGTCCCAGCTTCACCATGAAATTGGTAACCAGCCTATGATCACTAACAGACCCCAACTTCACAATGAAATTGGTAACCAGTCTGTGAACACCAGTAACATAAATGTTCCAAGAAATCCTAAGAGTAGCATAAAACCAACTATTAACAGTCTTACAACCAACATAGTTATAAAATACAGTAAAAAATAGGCCCTTAACGACCGACCACCAACAGCTTAAGAAAAAGAACATCAAAAAAGGAACAAAAGGAGAGTCACTTGGGGATTTTCCCCCTCCGTTTAGTAGCAACTTCAACCAGTCCTCCACGAGAAACTAGAAGAGCTTCCCATCATCCTTTTCATCATCTGAAATCTTCAAACTCTCTAGGTGTAGAAGGTGAAGAGTCATTGCCGCCGAGTGCATCACTTTTACGGCGAGTGCATCATGTATAAATGGCTATAGATATGTGTATATATATAAATATATTTATATGTATATATATACATGTGTATACATATATTATACACACACACACACATATATATATGTGTATGTGTATATATGCATGTACATATATACATGTATACACATATATACATATATATATATATATGTATAGACATGTATATATGTACATGCATATATACACATACACACACACATGTGTGTGTGTGTGTGCATGTACACATATATATATATACATATGTGTGTGTGTGTGTGTACACACACACACA